>CM067373.1:131181880-131205880 GCA_034401795.1 Chaetoderma sp. LZ-2023a | reverse complement strand
GTACTCCTCGGTGCACCAGAGTACGAGGTCATCTGCACAGAGGGCTGCTTGGATCCCATTGGGCAGCTCTGCTACAATGTCATTAATGAAGAGTATGAACAGAGTTGGTGATAATACTCCGCCTTGTGGCACCCCTTGTCTCAGCAATACATTCTGTCCAGATTGTCCATCCAGTAGCACCCTAGCTCTGTGATTGTGTAGGTATGACTTGGTCCATCGGAACATGTTGCCACCGATGCCCGTGCGCCGGACCTTCACGAGGAGGCCATCCGTCCACACCTTGTCAAATGCCTTCTGCAGATCGATAAAGGCAGCTAGCATCACCATCTTGGCTTGAAAAGTGTCCTCTATGACCTGTGTAAGATGTGTTGTTTGATCTGCTGTGCTCCTGTATCTTCTGAAGCCGGCCTGCTCTGAAACTATAATGTTCTCTGACTCCAGGTACCACTGCAACCGCTGGTTGATGATGCGCTCCATGATCTTGCATATGCAGCTTGTAAGACTGATAGGATGGTAGCTCAGCACTTTCGTCATGTTCTTCCCTTTTTTCAGAATAGGAGTCATTCTGGCTTCCTTCCAGCACTAAGGAACCTCTCCATTGTTCCAACTGAGATTAAAGATGTCTAGCAACTTGCGGAGAGATGCATTACCAAGGTGTTGGATCATTTCATTCGTAATGCCATCTGGCCTGGAAGATTTCTTCTTCTTCAATTGGCGGATAGCCTTCTTCAGTTCTGCTGAACTAATGTCAACTTTCATTGCATCGTGATTGTTGGTGTCTGTTCTTTCCTTTTGCTCTTTTCTAACCTCTTTTTGACGCATCCGTGGTATAGAAATGTTGCTTTCTTTTGCATATGCCTTCGCAAAGGCATTTGCAGCCATCTTTCCTGTCAGTGTTTGTCCATCTTCTTCAAGAGTAATCTTCTCTCCCCCGACACCCTCATCATTCAGTGCTTTATTCAGTCACCATAGCCTTGTGGTGTCTCTCTCTAACTGAAACCCTGCTGTCTTTTCCCTCCATCTTCTTCTTTTGGCCTCCAGCTTGGTCTTTAGATACCTGGCTTTAGTTTGTTGTAGCGTGAAGTGGTTTTCATGACAGGGATTACCCTCTGCATCTTCTCTGGCCTTGTCTAGTTTATCAAGTGCTGCTTGCAGTTCTGTTGTCCAGTAGGGGTGGTAGTTTTTCCTGAACCCTCGAGGAATCGCTTCGTTGGCAGCCTTGAGGATACTTGAATTAAATTCCTTGACCACATTGTTGATGTTTCTCCCTTCTACTCCTATATTTTGGGTAAGCTCATTGGAACGAATGCCGAACAAACTCCAATTTGCCTTTTTGTAGTTCCACCTTGGATATTGAGGTGAACTTGTCGAAATACTTCCAGAAAGAGAGAGGAGGACTGGGCAGTGGTCGCTTCCTCCTAACAGCGATCCGACCACTCTACTGAGGTTTCTGTGAATGTCTTCTGTACAAAATGCCAAGTCCGGCGTTGTTGTTGAGTGCCACCGGCGCGAGTAGAAGGTAGGCTGATCTGTGGGATCGTTGACAAGTAAAAGGTGTTTTTCATCTTGCCATGCTTCAATGTCTTCTCCTTGTTTATCAAGTGTTCTGTATCCCCAGCTCTGGGACTGGCTATTAAAGTCTCCCGCAATGAGGAAGTGGCAGTCCGGGACCTGGATTGTGTCAAGTGAGGGATTCTTGTCATTAGGGAAGTAATAATTGACAATGTCAATCACAGAGTTGCTGGTTGTTACCTTGATCTTGATATATTCTGCCTCTTCCATAAAGGTTTTGATCTGGTTGGCGTTCACGCTGTTTCGGACCAAGGTGATCACCCCGCCTTTCTTTCTTCCTCTTCGATCACACCGGAAAATATGGTAACCTCTGATCTTAAATGGTTTTCCTTCTTGCAGGTGTGTTTCTTGGATGCAGCAGATATCAATGTTGTTTTCGTACAGGAACTGTTCGAGCTCTGATTTCTTGTTGGTAACCCCCTCTGCGTTCCAGTGCATGATGTTGATACTGGGGTTCTCTTTGAGGTTGGTCTTCTCTTTCGGTTTGCAAGTAGCTCTCCATCCTCGTCCCCTGGCTCCACAAGACGAGTTGATGGGACCTCCGGTAGCTGAGGGTGGGATCCTTCGAGGCATGGAGCCCGGCGCTGCACCTGCCTGGCGGATCCTCACAGGGCGAGCACCATTTCGATTGATTCGATCTCCAAGTGTCATTTCATTAGCATTATGCATAATGCTCATCATCTTTGCAGTAAATCTAGAAATCCAGTAGAAAACAGCTCTAAGATTAAGCTTTTGCTATAATGAAAGTGGATAGAACAGTAACATGCGGTATCCGGGCTACTGTTTCTAATACATATCATCACAACTCATTACATAATAATACCAGATCCCCGATAAATTAGATCATGCTCCCAAATGATATAATATTTTCCAGCAGATTTGCTGGTATTAATCTCGATATTCATGGAAAGATACTGCAACTCTTCGTGTCATTTCACAGTCTTCGCCGTCATATGAGATGTGTGGGATCGGTCTATCGAGAAAGCCGTCTGCTCTGTCTTCTCGGTAACTGTACCTACATTAGAAAAAGTAAACGGGTTGCGTTTTTAAAATGCGTTGTAAAACTTCGATGTTTTCATTGGATAAGCTGACAAGGACTCGTTCTCTCGCGGTTGTCGCATCACTACTGGAGGATCAAACCTTGCTAAATGCTTTAATCTATCCTCCTCCTCCTCCTCCTCCTCCTCCTCCTCTTCTTCTTCTAATTAAGGTGAATCACCCTTTAAAGAGTATTATTACACTAGGGTGCATATTGTACGGTACCGGATATGTGCAATGAAGTGGTGATTAGTGGAAGTGGACAGCCTTGAATGAGTCTAGCTTGGCTAAGATGGCTTTATGTTCTTTGTACAATGGTGTTGTGTTGGAGAAAGGCATGTGTACCGATGGCCTTCTTAGCTGTAATGGCATTACGGCAGTCCCATGATATGTCATCTGATATATTCACTACAAGCTACTTGGCATGGCTCACAATTTCCATTGCCTGGTTATCTGAGCTGGCCAGAATGGCTAAGTGAGCTCATGCCGTGGAGACCCATTATCCATCCATCTGTAAACATTTGCTTCAAAACCCATCTCCTCCTAAACCACTTGGCTTCAACATATCAAACGAGAATTTTGAATTGATCGATTCTTTTGATAGCCATCTTGGATTTTCAGAAAATTATGTCTATTAAAATGCAAATGTGGTAAATAGTAATGGTCCAGGTGAGCGTCACAGAATACTGGGCCTCTTGTTGTGGATATGGTATTCGTTTGGTACCTTGGATGGCTTTTTGGTGATCTGGAGGACTTGACACTTGGATGGGTGGAACTCCATAAGCCATTTACTCCCCCACTCCTATAGCCTGTCAAGATCATGCTGCAGAGCCTGTGTATCAATAACAGACTTCACCACACTGGAAACTACGCAGTCATGTGCAAAGAGGCATACAGTTGTTCCAACAGATATAAATACGGGTCCTTGATGAAACGGAGGAATAACATGGGTCCCAAAACTGATCCTTGAGGGACCCATGATGTCCCATTGTCTGTCATAGATTTGACTCCGTGGACGGTAACCTTTAGCGTTCGATCAGATAAAATGTCCCTGATCTATTTGCTGGTGAGTCCCCGGATGCTATAAAATTCGATCTTTTTACCAGATGCGTGTGAGGAACTTTATGAAATGCTTTGGAGAAATCGAGTAGAATGAGATCGGTTTTCAATATTCTGGATATATTCTATATATTGGATTTTGGTGTAGATCCATCCTTGTGATGCTTTTCATATATTCCTTGCATGCAGCATAGTTCACGCTTTGCGTTTTCTTTTCTTTGGCTGCGTAAAACGATCCCAGACATGTGGGCCATTTTATTATAGCACATTCTTTTCCTACTGAATAGTGCTTTGATCTGTGTATCACACAGATCTGGGTGTACCGAGTAGATGTCATTTTACTTGCTATAAAGTTGTCCAAAAAATATTGTTCAGGAGATTAGCAATAGATTTCCGCGTGTCCTCTATATTGCTGTCAATTTCAAATCCTAAGATGAATGATTTACTGAGTGTGTCCGCTGACTCCCTTACCAATGATAAGTCAACCTTTTTCCATAATTGGCCTTTTCTTCTCACTTGTCGATTTCTCGTGGCTGTCACACCTGATTCAATGTGGACGATATAGTAATCGCAAAGATCTGGGCCAGGTAATTTCTTGGTTATTAGTGATGGTTTGTTTGTTAAGAATAATTCGAGTGTAGCAATGTTTTGGGTAGGAATGTCAAAAGCTTGCTCCAAACCTGTATTGGTGAGAATCTTTAGGAAGTGCTTGTTGATATTATCTCGATAAATTTGCCTTATATTGATAGTTTCCCAACAGATGCCTGATAAATTAAAATCACCTCCCAAACCAAAATGCAGCTTTTCTGTGCTTTGCAAGTAGTGATTCAATGATGTCACATAGTTTGTTCATGTATGTTTCGTCTGAGGATGGAGGTCTGTATATAAAGCCTGGAATTAGCGCTTGGGTCTTGCCTATTATGATCTCAGTGAACATGGCTTCTATTTCGTAGTCTTTAGAACTTTGTGACTGGTTAAAGAAGATGCGAAGCCAATAGTACGCCTCCAAGGCCGTTCTGGTGATCAGTGCGATATATAGAATATTGCTTAGGTGGCAATATTTCGCTGCTGGTGGCGTTAGCTATTGGCCATGTTTCGGCGCCATAGGTATTATCTGACTGAGACAGAGAGAATTCAATACTAACTTCCTGTAGTTTGTTGTTGATACTTTGAGAGCTAACTGGTTTAACCTTCAAATACTGGATCCATTTGCTCTGTTTCATAGTCTGTTTGTGGCGTGTAGTTTGCGGTGACGACTTGAATGCTGGGCCAAAATCCCTGCTATTTGGCTCCGAGTCAGCAAAACTATTTAAGAAAATATTCTCTGAAGGATGAAATAGACTAGATGAGAATTGTGGGACTCCACCGTTCACACTGTGCCATGACATTCCAGTATTTGCTAAAGATTCATATGCAGCAGAATTCATATCCCTAAACGGGCCATAATACAACCGTTGACAGACGTCGCAGGCTATTGCGCGCTGGGACTATTTAACTGGTCTGTTGCAGATCTGATATGGGTACTTCGGAAGTCGTGGACCTGGATTTCGTTCTTGTGCTAAGATGGTGATGCTAATGTATGGAAGAACATACATTTACACATTACATCTGGAAAATAGTTCTCACATTAGCTCTCTTAACTGGTTGTATATATATATAAGTCTGACTACTAAAATTGGGGTTGTCTGACTCTCTTAACCAATGCTGTCATGCATGGAGAGAATATTACATTAAACGCCAATGCCTAGCTTCTTCTTTACTTCAGTCATGTTCCAAATGCGTTGATTCCTAGAATTTTACTTTGACACGTAGGACGGCACAGTATAGAAATGAATGGTTCTGATCTGTCACGCAATATCTGACGTCATAATCAAAACACATCACTTATCAAAATGGTCCGTAACAAAATGTTAATAAACGTCCGTCACGAACGTGTCTGGTATTTCTGTTTGGTCTTTTCTGTTAAATATTCTTTAAATACTTTGACGGCAAGTTATTGCTTGCAGCCCCCAATCAAATTAGTCTAAAAATATTCAACTTACCTGTATAATTATATGGGATTTCCAGGATTCTGGGTGCAAGGTGCTCGTACAAAGTTGTCCCCTTGGGGCATAACTACAAATTGATCCATCGCCTATGTCGGTTTCTTTTGGTGTAGATTCCACCGCTCTCGGCACTAAAAGGAGATCAATACCGAGATATGCATGCCGAATCTGACAGTTCCTCGTAGGTCTATGTAATCTTCTCGCGACGTAATCAAGTACATATTTATAACGAAAATGTCTTTATATGTAACTGAGCCAGAGGAATTATGAAATAATAGATGAATGACGCCACCACCATTCGATGGATATTGTACTCCACTAGTTGACTGGAGCGATTCTGTGCCAAAATTTGGCCCATTATTGGAACAGTGTGTTATCGGGGATGTTCTCTACACGAAGGTAGTACTTGTCGATGCAATATATATAAGCTCAAATTGCATCGACAAGTACTACCTTCGTGTAGAGAACATCACAGATAACGCACTGTTCCAATAATGGGCCAAATTTGGCACAGAATTGTTCCCGCACTGGCTCGCTAAACTGCTTTTCAGGGAAGATGTGTCAAAGTGTGATGGTGGATGGAGGAACAATTGCTATTTGAAGACTACCTCTATGGCACTGAGTCTTTCGTAGCGATAATACATCGTTGACTCAGCTATAACTGAGACACAGTATAAATGCAATTTATCCTCACGAGTCTTAATAAATAAGTCTGCCAAGTGATACAACTTGATTATTCTTTGTGTAGGATCAACATTTACAGTGATGTCCACTATAACACTAATAGCTATGCTTCTTAGGTCTGGATTCAAACTAAACAGAGTTTCATCATCTAACGACAATAGAAACGAGCTTACCTTGGCTTAGACATGTCGTTAATCTATTCACCATTATTGTACAGCACATCGGTTAACTTGAACAATGTGGTAGCATAGAATTTAGCCAAACAAGGCGCCGTTGCTCTGCCATACATCCTTATGTAGCAGGATCACTAGTAGAATTCATGCATATGATCAATGTTCGATGACCAGGACTGACGCCATCTTGGGATGATATCCACGGCCACTCCTCCATACAACGAGAATGTTCGGACGTTAAATCTGAAAAATGGTTTGCAGATATATTCGAGCAGATTTTGTATACAGATTTGACCTTAAACCAAGGAAAAAAATATTTTTGATACAAGCTTGAAATGGTGCTCATAGTTAGCAGTATTCTCTTTTATTAAATTACATCGTGATGTCCTGTATTCTGCGGTGCCAGTAGTAGAAACATCGTCCAGCCGTAATCAGTCCTTCTTCGTCTCTGACCATTGGGGCTTGTCCTCAGCCGAAATATTTACCATCCTAAGGTCCATACTTGATTGTGATTCCTCTTTTCTTGAAGTCACTTCGCAACACCCTTCTCAGATTTATGCAATGACATCCTCTCCAGGCTTGATAATTACTGGCTCCGAGTAGGGCAAATTCCTGTGTGAGTGTCTTCTGGCATCCTACGTACATGATCAAACATGGGGCATCTTTGCTGGATGACCTTGACAGCGATAATGGATTACACTTGTGTTGTGCATCGCTGGAATTATGCTGTCAGGCCATTGGTATGCAGTGATGGCCCGGATGTGTTTGCAGTGTTGGCACAATACGATAGCTTAGAGGCAAACTTTATGAGTTTGCTGAAAAACAAATCTGTTTATTTATGAGTTTGGACCTGGTGAAAATCTATGCCAAATTTTGCCTGTCCTGACCACAAGATAACGGATCGTTTAAGATACACGTACCTATGATCACCTATCTTAAAGAGCAACCACCGTGTGGCGCTTTAAAATAGTCCATTATAAACAGTTTCTACCGTATACGAGGGGCTTGCTATCTGCTATCACTAAGAGGTGTGGAGGGCGTGAATAGGATAATACTTATTGCCTGAGCTTTTGATCTGAACAGTGATCTCGTAATATAAGCTAGCCAACATAGAAAATGTCGTCCCAGGTCAGAAAACGTATGATTCTTAGTAGACATGCTTGAATGGAAGAGAAAAGAACTGAACTAACCCCTTTAATCCGTGAAGTATCGTACTTTACATTATTTACAATGTAAAAATTTAATTGTTGAATATTTTGAATCTAATTTGACATAAAGGTTTTGATTCCATTGAGAGCTAGAACTTATAGTAGAATTGAATTACAAATATGTAACTAGTTATCCCATTATCAGATACTAGAATGTCGAGGTTGAAAAGGGTTAGATGCGTATCGTCCTTCCCCAGATAGTATTCCTAGTAAGCCTAATACTAATACCGGTTCAAGTTAGAGCTGTGCGGTTTTGGTAAGAACACAACCGGTGACGGTGCTGGCCATAAATCCGGTTTTAACCGGATATCCGGTTTATTGGCTGAAAATATTTTCAGTTTTCGTGGAAAAAAAAATAATTGGCAATACCACGAAGATAGAACGTTTTTAGTGGTAGACTTAAATCTGCAGCTACATGTATAGTATCCAATGCAATTTTAGAGGATATAGTGAAATCATTACTTAAATTGCTTTAAAACATACGATTTTTCGCTTTTAAGTTCATCGCGATATGTCATTTCGAGTTCTTGCACAATCTGTCATATATTAGATTCCTAGACAATTAGCAATTCGTATACACCCCCGCCCCCCCCCCCCCCACCCCCCCCCACCCCCACCCCCCAGGAGTATCATGAGAGGAGTATCATTTTGGCAATCTCCGGAGGATTTTTTAAAGAAAAAACTAAGATTTTCTAAGATTTTCACTCAGACGATTGTCCGATCAAAAGGCGTTTAGGAGGAGTAGAATTTTGACCCTTTAGTATCGACAGCGGCCAAGTCCGCCTTCTTAGTGGTCTAGAGGAGTGCCCAGTTGTAGACCAGGAGAAGACTAATCCTGAAAATCTACAACTGAAATGACTAACCCGATAACCGGACCAGTCCTTCCAAACGCAAACTCCCAAAACCAGTCGTCCCTCATCCCGCAAATGGGCATTCAAAAAGCAAATATGCTAATTTTCAGGAACAAATTTCGTCACTAAAGGGTTAAAACAAAATTTGATGCACGACAGGCGACGGACGGACGAACGAAAGATGGACAACGGACGATCGCCCTTACTTAGGCTTACATGGTCCTTCAGACCAGGAGAGCTAATAATAAAAATAATAATAATAATAATAATAATAATAATAATAATAATAATGTTCATTAGAATCCTTTTGTTTGTTTTATAAAGTTGCATATTCTTATGAACAGCGTTGTATTTATCACATCAGATAGTTCTTTGCTACCATTCAAAAGGAGGTCGAGCGAAGCAACCGGCATTACTTCATTCACAAAGCTCAACAAATTACGATGTTCGGCTGTCCATTTTGGACAGTAAATAAAGTAGTGATAAGCAGTTTCTGGAACCAGACACAGCGCACAATTTGGATCTTCCAATAAGTGGAAATGATGCAAATCACTGTTTAGTTGACTACATTTATTTCACAATTTGCAATGGATAATATTTTCCTTTCTCTTGCCTTTTGAGTAATAAAAGGGAACCTTTTCAGGAGTTCGAAAATATCGAAAATATGTTCGTTCGAAAATAACTTTTCCCGGTCCGAACACCCATCCCAGATCTCGCTGGCATACTCAAGTACGGGCCGCAAATACGCAGCATAGATCTTGAATAAGGTATCTCTACTCAAGGTGCACTTCATTCGTCGCATAGTAGCTAAAATTTTAGAAGCCCTTTTTACTATTAAATCAATATGCCTGGACCATTTTAGATCCACGGAAATTAGTATACCTAAATACTTACAGTGTTGTGTATTTTCTAACAAATTATCGTTTAAATAGAGATCTGGCGGTTGAAATGTATTGGAGTTTGATATAGGTAAGCTCACTGTCTTAGATGCATTAAAAAGAACTGACCACTGGTTTGCCCAATCAGAGATTGTCTTTAAATCATTATTTAAGTTTATTTCAATTTTATTGTTTGAGCAACCCATGCCGCATAATGCAGTGTCGTCGGCGTATGATCTAAGAATGCCTTCTATGTGTTCCGAAATATCATTTATATATAGCAGGAACAAGAGGGGACCAAGTACAGACCCTCGAGGAACTCCAGCTTCAATTTGTTTAAATGACGATCTGTCCTGATTTACGACGACACATTGTCTTCTCATCGTAAGATAGTTTGTAAACCAAGAAAGTAGATTTCCGCCTATCCCATACTCCTGAAGTTTGAAAATTAAACCTTTGTGCCATATTCTATCAAAAGCCTTCGAGATATCACAAAAAAACGATACATGCAGATTTATGCTCATCGAGGCCTTTTGACAATGTATGGAACAGTTCAATTAGTTGAAAGAAAGTGGAATAGCCAGGAGGAAAGCCAGACTGATACTTATACAAAAGATTGTGCCCAATAAGGAAATTATGAACGTGCTTAAAAATTATCCTTTCCATCACTTTTCCTACAGTACTCAGAAGCGAGATAGGGCGATAGTTTTCAGGCAAATTTCTATCCCCCTTTTTGAAAAGTGAGAAAACTGTGGCTATTTTCAAAGCATTGGGAAATATTCCGTTTTCAAGTGATTTTTTGAAAATCAAATGAAGTGGAAAGGCTATAGAATGCATCGTCTCTTTAAGCATTTTATGACTAATCGAGTCATCTCCAGATGACTTATTTAGTTTAAGTGTTTTTATTATATCTGTTATTTCGTTTTCGTGAATTAATATATCAGATAATATAGCTTGTGTCTTTAAATGAAATCTTGGGAGGGAACTGCCTTTTTCATCTACATTTGAGATAGAAATAAAATAATCATTTAAAACAGTTGCCTTTTCAAAATCTGAATTTGCAAATTTCACGTCACCGTTGTCATCATAAACTAGAGGTGGAAGGCTGTCTATAGAATTTCCATTTATCAATTGTTTGACAAGTTTCCAATAGGGGCGAGGATTGTGAACAGACAGGTCTTCTAGCAAAATATCTGCAGATTCTAGAAAGTCACGTTTTGCTTTCTTTTTCATATTGTTGACCTTGTTGCTCTGCTTTTTAAACTTACTCCAGTCATATTCTGTTTGAGCTTTGATAGCTTTTTTTCCTAATTTTATCTCTGAGTTTAATTTCTCGTCTGAGTGCAGAACTAAACCAGGGTTTATCATTTGGCCTAATTGTTACTTCTCCGTTTGGCATACATTCATTTACCAGATCTATACATATTGTGTTAAAGAGATTAGACATTTCGTCAGCGTCTCTGCAGACTGAGAATAATGCTGCCCAAGGAGTAGTTGATAGCTCTCGATTTAGCTTGTTGAAATCTGCTCATTTATATAGCCAAAACTTTCTCTTGAATGTACGATTAATTTTTAAAGGTATTTTTATTGCAGCATATGTCGCTGAATGGTCACTGTATTCCATGTATTCATGTAACACACCAGACTCTACTGCCTCGGTATTTCCAGATAAAAGAATTGGATCGAGGAGTTTCGCGGTTCGGCGTATAACTCGGGTTGGCTCATTTATACAGAATTCATGTTGTACAAAATTATTATATCTTTTAAGCTGCGGAGGTTAGGATCGAGTAAATCATCGTTTAGGTCTCCAACTACGACTAATGGAGGTGACGTATCTATAGCGCTTTCAAGAGCATTTGATAGGTTATCCCATGCTAACCGAGGTGCATTTAGCGGTAGATAAAAGACACCTAAAGTTAGGGTAATATGTCCATATGAGATTTCAAGGAAAATATGCTCTAGGTCTTCAGTCTCCAGATCTAAACCCCTCTTATACTTCAGAATATTGGAGACATATATAGCTACTCCTCCACCAAGGTTTTCATGTACTTGATCCTTTCTAATAGGGCCATTGTAGTTGTCCAATTGTAGAGTTTCGTCCGACACTGCATTATCTAACTTAGTTTCACTAAAGCAAATAATATCGTAGTCGGAAATCAAATCGTCAATTTTAGATAATTTGTTTCTAAGACCGTTGATATTCAAATGGAATACACCTAGAGTAGACGACTCGTTTGAGTCATTTAAAGGACCGGGATTGCTTTCAACATCACCACATTGTAGTAGTGTGATCTTTAGAATTGCACCTAGTATAAGACAAACAATAAGAGTAGAAGCAAAGATTGCTAGAATGAAAGATTTTAGATATTTCCAAATTATTAAATAGTTGTGACGTTTGCAGTTGCCATCAATATTCGGGCATTATATAGAAGCATTAAACAAACCGACTGAAACCCGATGTTGTATAATTGTATTATCCATTATCTATGTACAAGCTAAAACGCATCCGTGCTTCAGTCGATTTGGGAAATGATAGCCTTATCAAAATCTTAGTCAAACATATATGTCTATATCTTTGCCAACTCATTATATTGTACTGTTTACATACATTTATGAATATCTCTCTGGTGAAGAAGATAGTAAGGAAAGCAAAAAGGTAAAGAATTAGAAAAAAAAACTTAGATAGAAATAGATACGAGTAAACAATAAAGAGGACTGTTTTAGTTTGTGGACCATTTTATGTCCTTTGTTGTTAGTGTTATCAGGTTGAGATCATGAATGTCGAAACTCCTGACCAGATGACATATAATAGATTTGTGGCTGAGTGTGATGTGTGATGGGGATGCGGTAAACCATGAAGTAACTGTACATTAAACACATTATAACTGGCACACTGTATACGGCCCTAATGTCAAGGTTCTCCAGGGACATCTGCTTCTATTTACATAAGCGTGTTTGCTGGTGATTAAAGTACTTAGCAGTATTAAAGATACATATTCACACCAAACGCCCGAAAACAAAATTATCCAGACTGTACACTTCCAGAAGCCCAAAATGTTGGTAAGCCTCTAAAAGTATACAACCCTAACAGCTCTACTCCGAAACATTCTGGTGCGAAACATGCATCTTCAATTAAAACAGGCTGGACTATGTTTAAACCGGAATTATAATTTCGATTTCCTCACTGCCGAAATCCGAAAGTGCATGGAGGAAATACGAAATTGTTCGATAAATAACAATTATACGGAATGTTTACATATTGTAGGCCTGAGGCAGCACATTTCATAAAATAAGTTCGATATATAAGATTAAAATTTCTTATAGGAATTTTAATTTCGATCTCCTCAAAGCCGAAATCCGAAAGCGCATGGAGGAAATGCGAAATTGTTCGATGATAAACAACTATACGCGTGCGGAAGTCGAAACTACGACCCGACGACCATCACCCAGCACCGCCTCACCAGACGAGACCACCCGTCCAGCTCGGCAGATCCATGTGCCGAGTTGCCCGAGTGGTTTCGTCCGCATGCGGGTCGCAGCTCCGACTCCCGCCCACATCAAAATAGCGTAACATCGCAACCATCTGTCTAGGTCAACACCATCATCATGTAGGCCTAATGTTGTAACATAGCCCCTGCGTTATCAATCATCATCAATCAACATCATCAATTATCATCATCAATCATTTTCATTAATCATCATCATAATCATCATCAATCAGCATCATATAACTGTTTAATGTAAGTACATACGTTACCCACACCTGCCACGTTATAGGTGAACATATTTTAGGTAAAATATTATTTACGAGAGGCTGTGGAGTAGCGTAGGCTAGTTTCCTTACACGGCCTAGAGTAGAATAACCAAATACACTTATCAGCACCACGTTAAGGGTTAATTAGAATGGGCAGCTTAATTGTATTTGCAAGTTGATCAAACTATTTCATTTTCAATACCTGGATGGTTATACACCAAAATATAATAACATGTATGTTCAAATATGAATTTGATTGAAAGTCAGTATTTTCTTATCGTTCGCTTTCAGTCAATTCTTTGTCAAAATACTCAGCAAACTAAAGTAGCCCCGGCTTCGAGTCGACTTAATTTCAACAAGAGGCCCAAGGGGCCTGTGTCGCTCACCTGGAACATTTACAACTCAACTAATCTTTATGGAGTTTTACATCAATCAGTGCCACTTCCAATGACTTTCAGTCAAATGGTTGATTTTGCAAAGGTTCTTTTGAACAATATTTAAGCAAAAATAGAAGACATCAGTACTAACAACGGAAATTGATGGCATGCAGTCAAACTTGTATTAAGACACCACTCAAGTGAGAATCAGAAGACAGCCTCTTATGGTAGCTGGTTTCTTAACCCTTTAATGGTCATGATTTTTCAGTAAAACAAAACTTTCAGGTTATGTCTATTTGCAGGCCAAGATATGGATCATTTTGAAAATGTATCACTGGAATGACTGGCGCGATTATCGAGCCAGTCATTCCAGTGGTAAATTTTCAAAAATACTCATGCTCACCTGCAAATCGACATTCCTCAAGGCCACTGCAGAGGCAGGTTTTCGCTGGTTTGACCGTTAAAGGGCTAATAAAGTTTCAAATACATTACTTAATTGCATTTAGCAAGTGAAGAAAATAGTCTTTAAGGCAAGTGGTCTCTTAACCCTTTCACCCATAAATCCCGGAAAAAGTATATTCTTTATGATATAAAACTTATTTTGTTGAATATTTTGAAATTAATTCGACGCGAAGCCGTTGTGCCTTAGGCAACATTGGCTTTCCGTTAAACTAATTTAAGAATGGTTAATACAGATGGTCTTTATAGCAGGTTCAACTGATTATATTCCAAACCATCATTTTAACACGTGTACATCTTGCTGAATGGCCAAGTTCGCGATGCTGCAGTTTATTTTAAAAATAATTTGACTGAGTCATAGCTGACTTAGGCAGCAACAACTTTCAATGAATCAAATACATTTCAAAATATTTTAACAGAGTACACAATACATATCTTAAATATTTAGGCAGCAGTTGCAAGGAAAAGGTTAACCTGTTAATTAAGCTTTTATCTATTATGGTAATAAAACCTGTCATATGTCAATGGATGGTGGAAATAAAACTCCAATTGCACATTAATTAACCATTTAACCATTGAATTTAAGAAAAGTTCAATTTTCTCATAGAAAATGTCTATTTGCAGACCAAGACTATTTTTGAAAATTTACCACAGGAATGACTGGCTCGTTAAAAAGAGTCCGTCATTCCAATGGTAAAATTTTCAAAAATAGTCTTCATTTGGTCTGCAAATGGACATTTCTCAAAACCACTGCCGAAGCCGTTTTTGGCTGATATGATGGCTAAAGGGTTAACCGTTTTCCTAGCCTAGCAAAATAGGTAAGATATTGTGTCCTCTGATATCGATAGCCAGGTGAGCCAATAATAATAAATTGATAAGAAGCGAATCTTATTAACGCATTTAACTGGAAATAATGTGCTAAGCTGTTGCTTAACAGCTGTTGTGTAAGCTGTTGCTGTCAATTGTATAACGGCATCAGCACTGTCTATGATAGCAATGGTCTTCAGCAATGGTGTTTACAAACTGTACACCAGCCTTTCTAATACTGGCTTTGTAACAATTAATCTCTAGACATTGGTGTGACAAGGGTTGAATAGTCATGCTGAAAACTGCTGCTGCACTTGACAGTAACAGACATCATCAGCAAAACCATTTTCAAAATGTTCGTCACCATGCTACATGCTATCCAACAAAACTTGTGAATAACGCAATACTCAACTAAATTCATTGCTAGAATTAATTGGCTTTAACCCTTTAACCCTCAAATTTATTCAAGACAATTTAAATTTTCTCAAAGAAAATGTCCACTTGCAGACCAAGAAAAGACTATTTTTGAAAATGTATCACTGGAATGACTGGCTTTTTGGCTGATATGAGTGTTAAAGGGTTAATGATGAATTAATTAAATAACTCTTTTAGAATCAGTATGTGAATATGGTACACTTCATCAGCTCACTACCTCACAGGGTATTAATTTCATTTCAATCCTGAGAATTAGAGTTGTGGTTTTAAATTACAAGATTAAATGTTTTCCTATGCTGGCTAAATATCTAAGATATGTATTGTGTATGCTGACATATATGACTTTGAATATTTTGATATTTATTTGACAGAAAGTTGGTGCATTCTAAGGTAGATTCAGAAATGGCATGGTTGAAATCAGCATACTCATAACCCTGTACTAAACAAATTCTTGCTTCAAAATCCATCAAATGAAAAAATCCAATATGGCCGCCAAACATGCTGTATTTTGATTGGCCCACTGCGGCCATGTTTTTTTTAATGGATCGACTTCCCTTGAATAAACTTTAGTGGCCCTTAATCCCTAATTAGATCTGCCAAATTTCGATCCCTTCAGCAGTTCTGGAGCTGTTTTGGCTAAAACTAGGTCAATCAAAATGGCCGCCGAACCATTTGACCAATCAAGTTCCCTTGAACAACCTTGGTTCAGCTCTTGCCCTAGAACATATTTCATGGGGTTTGTTTCAATCCACCAAGCCGTTTCGGAGAAGATTTTTAAAGACGTTTTAAAAAATCGGCCAAAAATCAAGATGGCCACCGGCCAAATTGGCCGATCGGCTTTGTTTGAACAAATTTGAATCTCTACAACCTAAGGATGCTTCCTGCCAAATATAATTGAAATCGTCCCATAAGTTCTCAAAAAGTAGACATTTTAAATTTCCCATTGCTTTAGTATGGGAGCTTTTGGCGGGAAAATGATCCAAGATGGCCACCAAACCGTTTATCCGACAGCTTTGAGAATTGCAAATTTGTGATCAGAATACCCAAAAACCTATATAAAAACAATTTCAGCCTCAAAATCCATCAAATAAAAAAATCCAATATGGCCACCAAACATGCTGTGTTTTGATTGGCCGACTGCACCATGATTTTACTTATCAACTTCCCATGAACAAACTTTAATGGCCCTTAGTCCCTAATCATATCTGCCAAATTTCGGCCCGATCCCTTCTGCGGTGCTGGAGAATAAGTCGTTTTCACGAAAACTAGGTCATCCAAGATGGCCGCCGAACCATTTGGCCAATCAAGTTCATTCGAACAAATTTGGTTCAGCTCTTGCCCTATATGATATTTCGTGAGTTTTGAATCGATCCACCAAGAGGTTTCGGAGAAGATTTTTAAAGCCATTTCCTAAAATCGGCCAAAATCCCAGATGGCCACCGGCCAAATTGGCCGATCGACTTTGTTTGAACAAACTTGGATCGCTATGCCCTAAGGATACTTCCTGCCAAATATAATTGAAATCCGCCCAGTGGTTATTGAGAAGAAGTCATTTATAGAAAAGTTGATGGACGGACGGACGGACGGCGGACAGACGACGGACGGTCGCCATGGCATAAGCTCACTTGGCCATTCTGGCCAGGTGAGCTAAAAACCATCGATGTGATGGTCCTCCTCATGAGTGTTGATGGCAGTCTTTTATGGCAGTGTGAGAAGCAAGAGGCATCCGCCAAGGAGGTCAGATCCTTAGGATTTCCTGGACTTTTAATACACTTTAAAGATGAGTGGTCTGTAAGCACAGTAAACATCCAGGTGTACCAAAGCTGGGCATAATGGTTAGTCAAATAAAGAACTGGCATGAGGTCCTTTATGATGATAGCAAAATGCCATTCCATCGTACTGAGAATTTTTAACCTTATCCCGGCACATATTCCATGCCTGCTTTGTCAACTTGTTAGAGTTCTGTGTCAATCTTGGGTGAGCAAGGATATGAACACTGGGTAAATACCTATTTAATATCAGGAAATCGCCAGGGTAAATTCAAAGGTCTGGTCCTGTGATTTGGAAGAGTAGTTTGCCAATCTCTCATAATTTTGGTCGTATCGCCGGTAAATCTGGCAGAAAGGGAGTCGTATCGCCGGTAAATCTGGCAGAGTCCACAAAACTTACAAGTCAATAGTATAGTGGTGACAGTTCTCGAGGTGGAAACAGAGATTATCCCGGTAAGGTCTGTGGTCACTTCTTATTCCGAGGTCCAAAAATTTATGTCAGCTTATTCCTTTTTCTGAACTGTACACATTATATCGGGTCTCTGACAGAGAGGTGGGACGTTGGAGGAGGGATGGAAGTCATATGGATGATTGTGCAGTTCTTACCAAGGTAGCGATTCTCAAACTGACGCTCCCGCCTAATGGCTCATCATATTCCTGCCTTGACTGGTTGTTCAGTGTTCGTGCCAATTGGTATCCAAAATGTGTATGATAGTAATAGGCATTAGTTATGCCCCTTTCGGTAATTAATCTACAAGACGACATATATTTACCATGTACTTTGTAGTACTGAAATATTAGCGTAGGATATTTAACCAGTAAACCCCATTATGACTTACAGCTGTTAGGTGGCAGCCCGTAACTGACTGACGTTATAGTAGCTGATGCTGCGTCTGTATTAGTACTTTATCGGCCTTTCACACACTACTTGATGAAAGTGACCTGGACAAAACTATTTCGGTACTTGATCAAGGATGTTTTCCAGTCCAGAGTGGTGGTTTGAATATTGCGTGTGCACGACGGGTATCCCGGTCATAAAATTGAGAGAACGTCGGGAGTTGGAGAGAGCCTCCTGTCCATATTAACATCTAGTGACACACCAAAACGGATCAGTACATGATGTCTGGTAAAGGCGACTAAACCTAAAGTGATTATATCCCGCTGCACTGCATGTGTCGTGGAGTGGCTCTGGCTCAAGATATGAAGAGACCTATCACACATATAGCAAGTAATTCGCTTCTTTAACTCGTTAACCCTCGAATTTATTCAAGAAAATTTTAATTTTCTCATAGAAAATTCCCATTAACAGACCAAGAGAAGACTATTTTTGAAAATTTACCACAGGAATGACTGGCTCGGTTATCGAGCCAGTCATTCCAGTAGTAAATTTTCAAGAAAAGTTTTCTTTTGGTCTGCAAATGGGCATTTCTTAAGACCACTGTAGAAGCCGTTTTAGCTGATATGAGTGTTAAAGGGTTAAGGCCGGCGAACTGTCGTGACTGCCAGGAGGTAGAGAAAAAGCCGGACGTGGAACAACAACGCATCGTGGCTGTTTGAGTTGAGTACTCTTGTCAATGGTAGCAGTCAGATGACTTTAAATACGACGCAGACGGGCCAGCTGAAGCGGATTTCCTGTACAATCGTATCCACGATACTGCTAGGCGTATTCCTGCAACCAGTATCGGTGGGTATTGTCCAGTATTGTCCGGACGATGATACTAGTAGACTAGTTGTATCGTTGATTTTTTTAATACCTTCAACAATACTAGTGTCTAGTATAGTCAGACTTGTACCGTTGAGTTTTCAAAAGAAATCTCTCACTGATACTAATGTTAAAACGGTATCATTGGGGAAATAATAATTACAGGAGAGTTACCGATGCTGGTAACCAGTAGGCCTATTACCTGCTTTGGTTGTATGATTGTGAAACTTCTATCCTGTTAACCCTTCGTTTCTGCTTACGTAATGCTTAAGTTACAAAAAAGAATGTTTTAAACTTGTTTTATTGAAGCAAAAACCATTCGATGCAATTTACCAATCACGCATACGTGTGAACCCTTCTAAGAGGCACTGTAAAGAACTGTGGGAAAACAATAGGAAACAAGATTTACTAGGAAGCAATGCGCGGGAAAAAATACGAAACGTTATGTTATCGTGTAGTAGTAGTAGTAGTAGTAGTAGTAGTAGTAGTAGTAGTAGTAGTAGTAGTAGTAGTAGTAGTAGTAGTAGTACTAGTAGTAGTAGTAGTAGTAGTAGTAGTAGTAGTAGTAGTAGTAGTAGTAGTAGTGACCGATTCTAGAAACCAGTATCACTAGAGTTGCCAATACTAGTAACTAGTTTCACTCAGACTACTAATACTCGTAGCCTGCATCGCTAGAGTTGCCAATACTACTAACTGGTAGCCTATAGCTCAAGAGTTGCCTATACTAGTAACTGGTTCAAACTACTGATACTGGTAACGAGTATTATTTATGCTACATATACTGGATTAAATAGTAGTAGTAGTAGTGGTAGTAGTAGTAGTAGTAGTAGTAGTAGTAGTAGTAGTAGTAGTAGTAGTAGTAGTAGTAGTAGTAGTAGTAGTAGTAGTAGTAGTAGTAGTAGTAGTAGTAGTAGTAGTTACCGATTATGTATCCATCCGTCCATCCATCCACGTCTGCCAGTGTTTATACATATGCTTCTATTTTGATATTACATTATGATCTGCGCCTCTGCAGATAATGGACTTTTCCAGTTTTAGCTGTGCCCCGCCCATCTCCAGCTAAGCTCCACCCACACCTCGCTCGTGTTGGGATCAATCGATCTCAGAACTCCCTGACTATCAATTTCCAGAAAACTATACATGTAAGCTGTTGAATATTTTGAAATTAAATTGACTGGGTGCTGTTGCTGCCTATGGCAGCAACAACACCCAGTCAAATTAGTTTCAAAATATTCAGCAGCATGTTCCTTGAATAGCAAAGACATACAAGTCATACAACGTGTCGGACTATTACGCATTAAAGACGGGCGATATGGAATCATTCATGACGTCATGATTATGACGTCAGCATACACGTCACTTAGTTAATTATGACGTCATGTGACGTCAGATCTTAAGGTGGATACTCTGGAAAGGTGAATTGTGTAATGAGCCGTAGAGGGATGATACAGTTGTATGACCATCTTGTTCAAGCTATTAATACATCAATATATTGATCACGCAAGCGATACATACAAGCTAATTAAAAACATTTTGTCTGCAAGCATGTGTCTTAATATTGATTAAATGACAAACAGCTGATGCAACCATAAAACTGTTATAAACAGAACACTGATTTATCAAGCCATGCCAAAATTGAAACAGCTACGTCACATGTGTGATACCTATAGTGCTTTTTGCAATACATTTGTGAATAAAATGAGTCCGGGTTTAAGTGATATCCTGGCATTTCTGACCGCGAACCCTCCCCCCCCCCCCCCCACCCCACCCCCACCTCCAAACTCCACACCCAACTGAGCACATTTGCAACTTAGGTCAACACACAATTTTTGAGAGGTGGTTGTCCGATTTTAAAGGTCAAGGCCAAAGGTCAAATAAGTTAAACTATTCAAATAATTCACGTAGCTTAGCGGAATGATCATGGCACACTGGCCCAAAACACAAAATTTGGCATAGTTATACTATATGGTCATACTCAGCACTTTTGAGAGGCGGCTGACTGGGTTAAGAGGCCACGGCAAGTTCAGATCAAGATTAAGGATAAAATTGTTCGTTTCTCTTGTTATTGTAATATATATTTTGTATCTATCAGAGATACGCGATTTTGATATCTAAACCAACATCTTTACGGTTATCGAGCCAATCATTCCAGTGATGAATTTTCTGAAATAGTTTTCTCTTGGCCTACAAATGGGCGTTGCTTAAGACCGCTGCAGAGGTCACTTTTGGTGGGATTTACCATAAAACGGTTACACCTCTCTTGATGCCAGAAGAATCTGCTCCAGTTAGACTAAGGCCGTGTTCTCACTAGAGAGTTAATCAGGAATATGGCCATACTTCAATATGGCGTTATTCCTGAGTAAGTCTCTAGTGAGAACACGGCCTAATAGAACTCGGAAAGCATACGAAGAGATATATGCCAGTGCAAAGCCACCAATTTATTCTGTACTGAAAGCTGATTTTTCATCGGAGGCGAATTATGTGGCAATGTCCAATATATAGTTACTGAAGATTACTCTGGCACAGATAAATAATTGTTCTGGCTCGAATACAATACGTGTATAAGTGATAATGATGTTTGCCATTCCAGCACTTCTACATGGATTCAAGTGGTATTTCACACACCGTGAGGCTCAGTATTCATCCACTCTACGACGTGTTTCGCACAGGATTCGAACTCACGCCCTTTGGTTTACGAGTCTGATTCGTTGACACAGGGCCACGGGTGTCACATGGTATGTAGGTTGCTGATAGACCATAATTAAAGAACTACCGAGCCATTGTTTATTATGTGTACAGGACATGCCAATGTATATTTAGCCTTACGATATGTCAGTATGTTACACAGAGACCACATCTTTATGGAGCCATGCTACCAATGGAACTTTCCAGGTTATCCATCCATCATATGACGGCATAATCAAGTACGCGACGTGTAGAATGACGTCATAATCATTGACGTCGTGGATGGCACAGCTTAGTACGTCACGAACGCATAATTGGTGACGCTCTACGCGGAGTTGTACAAAGTGTATGTCTTTACAATTTAATAAACTAATTTGAATGGGCGCTGTTGCTGCAATAGGCAGCAACAGCACCCAGTCAATTTAGTTTCAAAATATTCAATAGCTTACCTATATAGTTTTCGGGAAATTGAGTCAGGGAGTTCAGGGATCGATCGATCCCAACACGAGCAAGATGTCAGTGGAGCTTAGCTAGAGATGGGCGGGTCATAACTAAAACTGGAGAGGTCCATTAGTCAACTGCCGAGCCAGTATTGACTATGCATACAACAAAACGTGAATTCCATACAACATCCAAAAGAATAATTAGCAAGATTTTCAAAAATATGGACTTTCTCGGGAAAAGATCTCGTTAATCAATCAATCAATCAATTTGTTGCGATAAAATACCAAACAGTATTGCGGACGCATAGAGCACAATAAAAACAAATACTTAAAATGACACAATGGCAATGCATAAAATAACATTAAAATGTTAATCAACTTAATCGCAACGAGTCCCCAACGTAGATCTCTATCGTCAAAATCAAGTATATCAGTTCAATATTTGAGATATAGGAACAAGAGCCCAATGGGCGAGTATCGCTCACCTGGAACATTGGCATTTCAACTAATCTTACTTAAGTTTTACATCCATCAGTGTCACTTCCAATGACTTTCAGTCAAATGATTTAGTTTTCGAGATATTGACAACAATCTCTGGACTGATTTTTTTGCATTAGTGATTTTGAGCAATGTTTAAGTGAAAATAGATGATACCAGCGCTAACAACAGCTGGTTTCTTAACTGTCTCACTGCTGCAAGCCAGTGCAGCCAATAATTTCAATTTTCAAAAGCTCTTGACTTGTTGAATATTTTGAAAACAATTCGACTGAAAGTTGTTGGCGGCTTAGCCACCAACAACTTTCAGTCCAATTGTTTTCAAAATATTTATCAGGTTCAGAGATATAACCTTTGGAATATGTCGTCTGCAAAAACTCAGTCAAACGGTTACTAGAGGTTTAAATACAATTTGAAGAAAATGGTCTCTAAAGGCAGGTAGGTGGTCTTTATAGCAGGTTATTCCCCACCACCACACAATCCATTTAAGATATGCACATCTGGCTGAATCACCGAGTTAGCAGCAGGGGTAGCGTGAGCTGGAGTTGATTCAGAAAATAATTTGACTGAAAGTCATTGCTGTCTTAGGCAGCAACAACTTTCAGTGCTGCTTAAGGCAGCAACAACTTTCAATCAAATACATTTCAAATATTTTAAGAGCATAGATGTCAGAGCACATAATACATATCCTAAATATTTTTGCAGTATTGGAAAGGTTAATCTGTTAATTGGGATTTAATATCTAGTTTGGCAATAAAATCTGACATGGTGATAAATCAATGGACAGTGGGAACAAACCATTATTTGCCCTATGAAAATGAGACTACAAATATTTAAGGAGTGATAACTCTGGCATTTGACGTTCTATTAGTTTAATTTTCACAACACAGATATTAGATGCAGTCATTAACATTGTGACTAAGTTTGGTGTCAATCAGTCAAGAAATAACAAAAGGAGCCGCCATTGTTGGTGACGGACAAGCAGATGGATGGACGGACATATAGAAGACGGATGGGGTTATCGCTATACGACAGTTGACTGACAAGTAAGCGGAGTTAAGTAAACCAATTTCCGCTTCAAAATCCATCAAATAAAAAAATTGAATATGGCAGCCAAACACGCTAAAATTTGATCGGTCCACGGCGGCCATGTTTTTTACCTATCAACTTTCCATAAGCAATCTTTAATGGCCCTTAGGCCATAATCATATCCCCAAAATTTCAGCCCGGTCCATTCAGCGGTTCTGCAGAATAAGTCGTTTTCACGAAAACTATGTCATCCAAGATGGCCGTCGAACCATTTGGCCAATCAAGTTTGTGCGAACAAACTTGGTTCAGCTCTTACCCTATATGATATTTCGTGAATTTTGAATCAATCCACCAAGCGGTTTCGGAGAAGAAGATTTTTAAATCGGCTTTGTTTGAACAAACTCGGATCCCTACGCCTTAAGGATACTTCCTGCCAAATATAATTTAAATCGGCCCAGTGGTTATTGAGAAGAAGTCGTTTAAAGGAAAATGTTGATGGACAGACAGACGGACGGACGGTCGCCATGGCATAAGCTC
>CM067373.1:131175880-131181380 GCA_034401795.1 Chaetoderma sp. LZ-2023a | reverse complement strand
CGCCTTGGTAACCTCCGACAATTTTCCGTCAAATAACATCGTTTGCTTGACATGCCAGACACATATGATCTATTGTAAAGGAGTCCGATGTGTCTGTCAAATATCTGACGTCAAGATCAAATACGTAACTTGTTAACTGACGTCACAATCAAACGACATAGGTCCGTCACCAACGTGGCAATAGTCCATCATGAAAGTCTCTGAGTTGCGCGTCCTTTAGGTGAATTTACAAATTAATAACCATTCTTTTTATTATTTTGAAATTAATTTGACTAGGAGCTGTTGTTACTATAGGTAGTAACATTGGCAAGTCAAATTATTTTGAAAATATTCAACAACTTACTAAACCGTTAAAATTAGATTCTCAGAAGTCAGGTTTCAAAGTTTTAAATCGATTCCAATACACATGGGGCGGAGCTTGGCTAGAAATGGGTGGGTCATATGGTGAAATGTATCCACTAATTAGGATGCACCTTTTTCAAAGTGGCCACCCACAAAATAATACCCTCACTATAAATACATTTCTCAACATCAATCACATGAAGCCAGTTTCTCTTTCATATCGTTGCAATGATTATTGTTCAGCACAATAATTGCGCTTATGTCTCTCTGCATGATGTATTTATGCGCGCCATTGCGTGGGTTATATACTGCATTCGCTGGTTCTCGCTATAAATTTGCAACACTTCATTATTTGTATGTAGGCAGATCTCAGACGATGGTGACTTGGTGTGTGATGGCCATGACCTTCATAATGAGCCGCTCAGCAATACTTCTCTGGTAAGACCCATACATTAAGCATTTGCTTCGCCGTTTTGTAGCATTGTAAACATTATGTGATTTTGTTTGTTATCTATCCTATAAAGGCTGGTTGCTTTCTCAATACTGATTTGTCTGACATGACAAGTAATCATTGGATCAAGAATGTCGCGATTGACCATCATCTTTCGTCCCATTGATATTACAGGGCGAGGGCAATGGACCTTTTCGGTTTATCCATCCATCATATGACGTAATAATCAACTACGTGACATGTAGCAGGAGTTCATAATCAATGACGTCATGAAAACTAAATGAACCACTTTGGCAAAATAACTGTAGCAAATTCAACGAAATTCTCCAAAAAATGGTTGATAACAAGAAGATAACTGAAAAGCAATTTAAATACCTGTGCGCAAAAGATGATTCGAAACCACGTACATTGTATCTTCTTCCTACAATCCATAAGTATGTTGACTCGTGGACCGACCCAATGCCACCACCAGGGGGACCCATCATTTCAGATTGTGGTTTGGAATCATATAGGAGTAGTGAATTTATCGACTACCATCTTCAGCCAATTGCAAATAGACATTTTAGCTATCTGAAAAACACTGAAGACTTCCTAGCCCAGGTCTCTAAGATCTCGGTCCCTCCAAATTCATTCTTAATTACAATGGACGTCGATGCTATGTACACAAACATTGACATCGAAAAGGGTCTAAATTCAATTCGTAGAGCGTTTGCCGACTATCCTGACACAAACAGGCCCGACAGAGAAGTAATAGCTCTATTAGAGCTTAGTCTGAAAGGCAATGTCTTTGAATTTGCTGGTGAAACCTTTCAACAAATTTGTGGCTGCGCAATGGGTAAGCGTTTCAGCCCAGGTTTCGCTAACCTTTACATGGCAGAGTGAGAAAAAGAAGCACTCGAAAACTGTCCAAATCAGCCGCTCATTTACCGCAGGTACCTCGATGATAGTTTCATGATCTGGCAACATAGTAAGGAAGCATTTACCGAATTTCTGGCTATTCTAAATAATCATGATCCGAGTATCAAGCTAAAAGCTCAAATTGATGAGCTGTCCGTAGATTTCCTGGATGTAACTTTATACAAAGGTATAAAGTATGAAACAACTGGTTACTTAGACTACAAAGTTTATTTTAAGCCAACCGACTCGCATCAACTACTGCACAAGAAATCATTCCATCCACCGCATACTTTCAAGGGACTTGTAAAATCACAAATAATCCGTTTTCATAGAAATTCGAGTGATAGGAAAAACTTTGAATCATCATGTTCGACCTTATTCAAAGCCCTCAAACCGAGAGGGTACTCTTCTCTGCTCCTGCGTAAAATACAGTTTGAAACTTTGCATAATTTGGAAATCATTCCGGATAATGCCAGAAATTCTCGGCCTACCAAAATTTGTCATAATCGTCCGATTATTGGTGAAGGAGAACATCGGAAATGTGAAAAGAAAAGGTGTAAATTAGATACATTTCTTCCTTCCCAGAGTACATTCACGAGCTTTCAAAACAAAAGCAAATTTCAAATTCAGTCGAAATTAGATTGCGATTCTGAAAATGTCATTTACTTAATTTCATGCAAATTGTGTCAAAAGCAGTATGTTGGCGAAACGAAAAATCCATTAAGATGCGGAGCAACTAGACACCTTTCAGATATTAGACTAGAGGAAGACACACATGTGGCTGAACATTTTAATCTTCCTGATCATTTAGTCACTCGTGACTTTGAAATTATGACTATCGAACAGCTACCTCTTTCAGACACAACAGATAAACAAAGAAAACTAAAAGAATCGTTTTGGATTAAAGAACTCGAAGCAAAATGGCCAAGGGGCATAAATTCGGACCCAGGCCTCTCGGATCAACGTGAGATTATCCCTTTTACTCTCACATACAATCGGAAAAATGTTGAAATTGCGAAAATCCTAAAGGATGAGTATCACAAATTACAGGACAATTTAAAACAACCATTCAACAAACGCCCAGTAATTGCATTTAAGAAAAATCCTAATCTACGCGACATCTTGTTAAAGGTGAAACTCAAATAAGTGTTCAAAACATCAATCAATGATTTATCATTGTATAATAATCAGGCCATATGGCAACTCTTAAACAAAATTGACAATCTCAGGTGATAAAATAAGCAAAAATATTTTCAAATTTTTCAGTTTTGAAAATTCTGAGCCGGTGCGTTTACAATATTACATACATACATGCCAGTGCCAGTTCCGTTATTTTATTACTTTATAAATCCATAACTTGTATATAGTATTCGTCTACATCGTCAGGCAATCTATCAGTCCTTCATTAGATCCACCTAATAAAAGGTATATAGAAATCTCATCTTCTCCACATAAATGGTTAAATTGAACCTATTATTACCTCTTGAATTGCATGATTGTTTGAGCAAGAAAACTGTCATTCATTTCATCCTTCCTCCCTCTATCCTTCCCTCTACCCGTCATTTCATCCCTTCATTCGTTCATTCATTACCTCATTTCTTCATTCTTTCTAGCCTTCCTTCCTGCTTTCCATCCACCGGCATTTGTTCATTCGTTCCTTCATTCGTCCATCCGTCCATCCAATCATTCATCCGTCTGTTCATCAGTCCATCCATTCGTTCGTTCGTTCGTTCATTCGTTTGTTTGTTCGTCCATTCTTTCCTCCTCCATTTCCTCCTTCCTTTCCTCCTTCCTTTCCTCCCTCCTTTCCTCACTCCTTTCCTCCCTCCCTCCTTCCTTTCTTCCTTCCTCCCTCCTTCCTCCCTCCTTCCTCCCTCCTTCCTCCTTCCTCCTTCCTCCCTCCTTCCTCCCTCTCTCCTTCCTCCCTCCTCCCTCCCTCCTCCCTCCCTCCCTCCTTCCTTCCTCCCTCCCTCCCTCCCTCCCTCCCTCCTTCCTTCCTTCCTCCCTCCCTCCCTCCCTCCCTCCTCCCTCCTTCCTTCCTCCCTCCATCCATCCCTCCATCCCTCCCTCCCTCCCTCCTTCCTTCCTCCCACATCCCTCCCTCCTTCCTTCCTCCCTCGCTCCTTCCTCCCTGCTTCATCCTCCCTCTCTCCATCCCTTCATTTATTCCTTCCAGCCATCCATCTTTCCTGCCTTCCTTCCAGCCTTCATCTCTTTCATCTTTTCTTCCTCCCATCATCCCATCCTTCCTTCAAGCCCTCATTCGGGGGGGGGGGCGCAACACCGATGGTCTATGTTCCTCGAATTCCTGAAAGTATGTCTGCTCAGAAAGCACTAGCATTTGCAGTCGTAAGTGCCGACATGTATCAGGCACGCAAAGGACGCCACAACATCAACTTGTTGTGTATTTTGAAATTAATTTGACTGAAAATTGTTGCTGATTTTTATTTTCAAAATCTTCAACAGAATACATTTTATATCGTAAAGGATATACTTTTTCGGCGATTTGTCGGTGAAAGGGTTAATGGGCAGTACTACTATGGCTATAAAATGATTTTTGATCATTAAATTGCGATCATATCAATGGATCCTGACAGTATTGCAATAGAGGATATAGAATAAGTCTAATTCACCTTTCCAGAGTATCCATCTATTAATCTGATGTCATATGACGTCACAATCAGCTAAGTGGCATGTAGGACGGCGTTATAATCAGTACGTAATAATTGATTCTATTTGGCCCGTCTTTTCCTCTTAACAGTCCGACACGTTGTACGAATTGTGTGTCTCTACTATTTAATAAACATGCCGTTGAATATTTTGAAACTAATTTGACTGGACGCTGTTGTTGCCATAGGCAGCAGCAGCGCCCAGTCAAATTAGTTCCAACATATTCAATAGCTTACCTGTATAGTTTTCTGGAAATTGTTAGAGCGTTCGTAGATCGATCGATCCCAACACGAGTGAGGTGTGGGCGGAGTTTAGCTAGAGATGGGCGGGCATAGCTAAAAATGGAAAGATCCGTTATGGCTGGAAATTAAAACTAGTTTAAGCAGAATCTGTGGTACCTTTGTTGTTCCTATGGTTCTGTTGTTCTATATTCACTGCCTCTAATCGCGTTATTAGTTTCGATGATGATTGTGTGCCTCATAACGCAGCAACCTCATTTAAAGGTTAGAGTCATTACAGCGTATGAGAAGCGTGACCTAGTGAATGTTCATTATATCGATGAGAAAATGGGCAATTTGTTTTACTCTGTTCACGCGCTCGCACGTGCCGTCACCCAAACAGTGCGTTTTTACTGTGTTTGCACGTACGTACGGACTGTCAAGCAAGCAGCCATTCCAATAAAGGATTTTCGGGATAATACTCTCTAATCCGTCTAACAAGTCAAATTAATTTCAAAATATTCAAATGTGAGGCCCGCACAATGGGTCGATGCTTTTAAATCAGTGAAATCGTGAAGTTATTGTCAGATAGTTAGCGTGTATGACTGTCCTATTCAGATTTATTGAAACCTTATTTTGTGAATTCATAGTAACTATAGAAAAATAATAATTTACTGTGCTTCCTTTACCAGGTATGATAATAAAACAGACAGAGTCTGAGAATGCACAAGGCCTGTGCTATGGATATAAGCGAAACAAGTTCCGCTGCGAGATTTATGGCTTGTATCGCACTCATTGAGTTGAGCGGATACCTGCCGAGCAATAACCTATATCAGCTCGTCTTAGGATATAGGTGAAAATGAGCATTTTAGACCAATTTAGACAATTCTTGGACATTTTAGATGATAAATTGTACTTTGTC
>CM067373.1:131143380-131173380 GCA_034401795.1 Chaetoderma sp. LZ-2023a | reverse complement strand
TCCATGCTACTCTTTGCTGCCAGAAATTCCATGCCATTTTTATCCCACTTCGTAACAGTTTGCCACCCGGGTAACTGGTGTGTAATATAAATGGATATCGCTCCGATATTTAACAACATAGTATAGCTTTCTTTAATTTGCAAAGATGACCCTGATTTTAATTTACACAGATAACAAAATGATATACATTCTAACATAGCAGAACCTCAGAACTAAGACTTTCTGGTATGGTTTCATATTAAACATATGTTTACATTTAAAAAAATTATTTTGTAACCCCATCTAATATTGCTGTATCATAGCTTGTATAATAGAAAAGGAATAACTTAAATCCCGAGTTAGTCCCTTCCTAGTGTACAACTATATACACCATTGTTCCAGAGTAATAACTCCCTCATGTTTCTCATTTTAAAGAAAAATGTTTAATAATCATATTATCTTTATTTGTATAATAGAAGGGAATACCTATGACCCCGGAATATCCATTTCCTATTGACAAACAGATACATGGAAATTTTAAACAAGTTTATGAATTTTATTCTATGTTAAGTAAATCCGATTTCTAATTCTATATCACCAACTACTTAGTAAGAGGGGAATAACTAAGACCCCTAGTTATTACCTTCTTATTTAGCATCTGTTTCACGTTTAAGCAACAGTTTCCAAATACGGTTGTACCTTCCTCTTTTCTTCATGTCAACTTTTCCAGACTAAATCTCAGAAACACTTTTGAACAAAACGCGTCAAAACGTGTCTACCCAAGCTAGCAGTGAACACACCAATATGGCCACAGACAACAAAAAAAAAATTAGTTTCTCGGAGCTGAGAATGCTTTCCATTACGTCTCTCCAGGTGGTTTTTAACTCACGTGGCCCAAAGGGCCAAGTGAGTTTATGCCATGGCGACCGTCCGTCGTCCGTCAGTCCGTCGTCCGTCCGTCCGTCGTCAGTCAACTTTTGCTTTAAAACACTACTCCTCATTAACCACTAGGCTGATTTCAACCAAATGACAATATAATCGTAGGCTCCAGTCATCTATTCAGAATTTTGATTCATCATTTTTTTGGGTCAAAATCTTAGATTTTTACTAAGAATTTACCGGAAATTGTCAAAATGCTTCTTCTCCTTACCATTTTAACCGATTTCAACAAAATTTGGATGAACGGACTCAACTCTCGTCGGCTCAAGAACATTCATTCGGAATTTTGATTCATCAATTTTTTGGGTCAAAATCTTAGATTTTATTAAATATTTACCGGAAATTGTCAAAATGCTTCTTCTCTTTAGCATTTTGACAGATTTCAACCAGATTTGGCTGAAAGGATCCAATGGTCGTAGGCTCCCGAACTTCCATTCGAAATTTTGATTCATCAATTTTTTGGGTGAAAATCTTAGATTTTATTAAAAATTTACCGGAAATTATCAAAATGCTTCGTCTCTTTACCATTCTGAGCGATTTCAACCAAATTTGGCTGAAAGGACCCTATGGTTGTAGGCTCCAGAACTTCCATTCGGAATTTTGATTCATCAATTTCTTGGTTGAAAATCTTAATTTTGATTCATTAATTTTTGGCGTGAAAATCTGAGATTTTATGAAAAATTTACCAGAAATTGTCAAAACGCTGCGTCTCCTTAGTTGTTTGACATATTTCAACCAAATTTGGCTAAAGTGGCCCTATCAAGGTAGACTAGAATTTCTATTCAGAATTTTGATTGGTCAATTTTTGGGTGGCCATCTTGGAATTTCCGAAAATTATCCATCATATCTATTTAATGCAAATAGTTCAAATGCTAATGGCTTTAATTCTCGTTTCCACATCGTGTTGGGAAAACCCTCGTCCGTAGGATGAGGGTGGAATGACACATTCTTCACAGTACCGCATTCATAGGCATCGTTGTGTTCTTTCAGACCGACCACTTCTCGCTACATCTTCTGCACACGCTTATGGAAGCTCGTGCTAGATTCAGTGCATGCGTGAGTGATATCATCTATCTCTGTTGGCGGTACGCATGCGCGAGGTCTGAGTTCTCCAACGAGTATGATCAACGCTATAGCCAAGCCCAGTATCAACATAAAGTACTTCTTAGCTGAGGACAAAAAGATATAATTAAAAAATGTCAAACAGAAAGTAAAAGTGGTTCAGGACGATCAAAGAAGTGTAGAACAACTATATTTGTAACTGCATTCAGCATCCTTCTAGAAATGGATTTTCTAATGAAGAGAGAGAGAGAGAGAGAGAGAGAGAGAGAGAGAGAGAGAGAGAGAGAGAGAGAGAGAGAGAGAGAGAGATAGAGATAGAGATAGAGAGAGAGAGAGATAGAGAGAGAGAGAGAGCAATAACTCATCTTTCCTCTATAATTTTCAGATATGTCTATGTCAAATCAAATGTGCCAACCATAACTGGTCCTTGCTGTGGCATGGGGCTTGTCACGTGATATCGTATACAGCCACACACACGCGCGCATAAGTCAGATGGCGATACATCATTTTCTCCCCAACATCTTGTCCTTTTGGACATCAATATGCACAGAATACTGTCAGGGATCTTTTCAAATTGTGGGTGAATCGCGGGACATCTCAGAGCATCTCTTTCTTCAATTAAATGATTTCCGCTGCCCAATGCACAAGACGACTCACGAAACAATCATCGATGCACTTCGTTTCTCCATGTTATTCGACACCCCATCAACTTTGTTTTAAACAGACCTTTCCAGTTTAGCCATCAATAATATGACGTCATAATCAACTACGTGTTGAATATTTTTAACCTAATTTGACTGGGCGCTTTTGCAACAGCAACCCGTCAATTTAGTTTCAAAATATTCAATAGTTTACACGTATAGTTTTCTGGAAATTGAAAGTCAGAGACTACAGGGATCGATAGATCCCAACACGTGCGGAGTGTTGGTGGAGCTTAGCTAGAGATGGGCAGGGCATAGCTAAAACTGGATTCCTCAACTATCAGGTAGATAATTTGGAGGAAAAAAATCTACCAAAAGCAGACACCTCCACCCACTTAGAACGCTGACTGGGCAGTGAAAGGTAAACAAATATTGGAACTCACGTAATGCGACGATTAGCTATTCCCCGTATGCTGGTGGGTATTCTTGTGAGTAAACACTGTTTGTGATCATGTATTACCTTACTTTATTTAGAAGCGATGATATGTTCATTTCATTTTTCAGTAACCCCACAGGATATTATTGCATTTTACCGCTATTTAAAAAATTGACATTCTTGTCAGTTGCCATAGAAACCACAATTCCATTTAATAAATACACATTTAAGATTTGGCAGAAGGCGCCTATCATTCAGTTTTCAATGCGTTAACACCAACATATTATTTTATTAGCATTTTGTCCATCACAACAATGTACACTGTTGGGCGATTTTTTTGTAGTAAGAAAGATTGGCGACATCTTGACGTCATGTGACCAAATCATTCCACTTATTTGCACATAACGTAGGCCTATATGAAATTATAGGGCCCTTATAACGAGCATTTTTAATGGTCAGTCATTACTTTAGGCTATGTAGATGATGTTCTGTTCATATTCATTTTTCAGTAGGGCCTACTCGTAATTGGATTTTTTTGCTATTTTAAAAACTGGACAATTTTTCATGAAAAAGTTAACATTGGCCTTTACATTTGTTAGACTGTGGCTAACGCTCACTTTATAAGATGTTAACGTCAAAATATTCTTTTATTAGCGTTTTGCCAGTTGCAACAATGCACAGATGCCAGATCATAAGCAGCGGGTGAAATTCGCGACATTTTTACTTCTAATGAGCTAAATAGTCAATTGATTTGCATAGGCCACCTGTATATAGATGTGATATATGCTCATTTCATTTTTCAATACCCATGATTGGATTTTCCCGCAAAAAAATGGTCGCCTAAGGTAGACCCATAGGCAGCAGTTCATCGCCCGGTCAAATTAATTGTAAAATATGCAACAGAATCTTGCTTACATCATAAAGATGTGTCTAGTCTCTAAAGTTTAAAGGGTTAATATCACCTAAATACCCGTAGAAGAATGAAGCCATATGCAAGACGCCTGCATATTGGTGTTTTCAGATTTATTTTCTATAATAAACACAACTCATCAATTATCTTATATCATTGACCAGTGGCAGCGTGCATCGCCAGAAGTTCTATCCAGGGAAGTTGACCTCTACAGCAAAGTAAATGTCGCCTGAAAGAGTGCTGCATATCCACTCATTTGTGTCCGAACAGCCGCCTTCATGTCGTTAGGGCAAGCCAACCCCTGCTCTTCCAAACAGTCTACCCAGCTCTGCAGATTGCTGTTGAACAATAGAGCGCAATTTAAGCATTTCATTATTTACTGTATTATTACTACTCGCCCTGTACAGGCTTGTGCGCGCATGCGTGCGCGTGGGCGTGCGTGCGTGCGTGCGTGCGTGTGTGTGTGTGTGTGTGTGTGTATACATGTGTGCGTGTGGGCGAGTGGGCGGGAGAGTGGACAAACGGGCGTCTGTAGTTGTATCTCAACAAGGTCGATAGAATCTTGGTAGCTGCATGTGGTAGTGAGGAGAGGATTAGCACCAAAAGAAAGGGTCGGATGTGGGCACAGCTGTCAAAAGTATCAGATTTACTGGTGAGGTAGGCATTACCAAACATGCAGGTAGTAATAAAATTTCATGTTCCCAAAAACTTAATGGTAGGAAAGGTGTATGTTGTTATTTTACAAAATGGAAGTTAACCCCTCTTGTGTCAACTTAACCCTTCAAACTTCAAATCTTCTAGTTCAAACCAACTAAAACCAGCTATGTAGTCGTCTTGAGGCATGTCTATTTGCAGGCCAAGAGAAGAGTATTTTTTAACATTTACCACTGGAATGACTGGCTCGGTTACCGAGCCAGTCATTGCAGTGGTAAATTTTTCAAAAACACTCTTCTCTTGACATTCAAATGGACACTGCCTAACCAAAAACTTAAATCTTAACGTCACCATTTTGATGGTCAGTACAGAAATAATGGGGGGTTTTCCGCTTGATAGACCGATCCTTTCCGGAAAATTTCACATTATTTCTCAACTTTATCTGTGATTTTGTAAAAATGGCCACCATTTATTTCTTTAGCATACGATTTTATTAATCCTCATGGTAATGCATAGCTGAATTTGACACGTGTATCAGCCGTGTCCACATCTAACCTGTTTTGCTGCTAAACCTACTACTCTGATGTTTTAATATATCTTTGATTGCCAAACCCTGATTTTATTTAAAGTTTGTGATTATTTCTGACATTTACACTGTCAAAGATATGCGCATGGCAAACTTGATTTACCGCATTTAGAGCGTGTACATCCATACTCGCACGCACACACCCCACCATCCCACCCACACCCACACCCATCAATTAACAGGTATTGGAATATCAGGCATTTCACCTGCGCATGTTGACCGGATAACTTGAAGTCACTTTCTCTTTTTGAAGTTTCTCTCTTGGCAAATAGTTCGCGTCGTTCCTCATTAATTTTCTGATGTTGACCTGTCTAGACATAGAGGACAATAGTCAGACACTCAAGATCTTGCTAGTGTGTAGAAGAATCAACAGGAACAAGCGGATTACGGTACATATACAGGGATGCATTTGTTGCTACAGGATAACATTTCCAGGCTTCTCATGCGTGCGCTTTCTTCTTTTCCAGAAAGATTAAGAATTTGTGTTACATCCAGAATAAGCATGGAATCAGGCAAGCTGGGTGAAAGATCCTCTCTGTGTTTACCCCTCTAACACTCATCTCAGCCAAAAACGGCTTCTGCAGTGGTATTGAGAAATGCCCATTTGTAGACCAAAGGAAAACTATTTTTGAATATTTACCAGTGGAATGACTGGCTCGATAACAGAGCTAGTCATTCCAGTGTAAACTTTTCAAAAAGCGTCTTCTTTTGGTCTGCAAATTTACATTTTGTGTATCCCGTCCCGTACTTAACCCCTCTTGTGTCAACAGCGCCTCAATAAACCACTTATATAGACCTATTAATTAACCATTTAACGGTCAAGATTTGTAAAAAAAAAAAAAAAGAACTGTCGCTCATTGAATGCAATCCATTTGCAGGCCAAGAGAAGACGATTTTTTATAAGTTTTTTAATGGAAATTGCGAAAGTCTTTCAGTTGTCCTGTAAATGAAGGCTGTTTGAACATTATATGGTCAAGAAAATTCAAATTTGCATAATCATATCCATTTGCAGGCCAAGAGGAGACTCTTTTTGAAAATTTATTACTGGAATGACTGGCTCGGTAGCCAGTCATTCCAGTGGTAAATTTTTAAAAAGTATTTTTCTCTTGGCCTGCGTATGGATATTCCTCAACCCCACTGAAGAGACTACTTTGGCCAGTTTTACCATTAAATGGTTAGGTTAATACAAGATGGGTTAACCACCGAATGGGTTGCTTGTTGTTTGAAACATGTTTGTGTTAATAATCCTTCTTTGCGCGTGGTGCTGGTAACTGGTGGTGGTAATTAATAGTAATGTCCTGCTCTAATAAGTATTCATTTTCAAATTCCTCAAGTAATTGTCTTTGTTCTGAACCTGAAACCAACCAACGTTGAAGGGCAAGTCACAGAAAACTCCATCCAGAAGAAGTCTTTCTCCTGAGCGGATAAAAAGCAATGAGTGTATTTCAGTCCAAACTGAAATATTGTGCAATCTGTAATCATCACATTTTGCCTTCATGACTCAAAACTGACAGTCGTGTCCCTTTCGCTAAATGCATCCTGCTTCAACTTAGAAACGATTATTGTAATCACTTGGTGACAGTGTCTTTTGTGAATTTTGTGTGATGCTTTGAGGCATGAGTTAGCCGGACAAACTGTCGTCACACATGATTCCGGCAATGCGTCCCTCCAGCCAGAAGATTCGAGAGGATCGCCTAATGCATTCCATTTACCTTTATCTAAATGATGACCATCAAGCATGATCACAAATCTGTCTTTCCCATATAGACATAGATATGTCCACTGTATGATACACATGCTAGATATAGGGCATGATCTGGCCCTGATTAACATGATCATGTTTGTGCCCATCCCGTGCTTAACCATAGCTTGTGTTTCCATGTATAACTATTATACATCGCTTGACACCAATATCATTAACAAAGGTGGCCACCAGCCGTCTGAATTTGATTGAGATTACCCAAATATTAATAAGCTACAGCGCCATGGTTACTTGTATCAGCAAATCTTGGAGCAATCGTTCGACTTAATACTACGTTTTGGGTAATTTTATTGTTTTAGTCTTATTTTTTAACCACAATTTGGAAAATGACCACCATACCGCATTCCTGGAACTATGACTATGACGCGTGACTCTGATTAGTAAATTACAGTAAGGTCACACTGACATACTTTTTCTATGCTACATGCCTACGTACCTGAAGCCTACAATGCGTGCATGGAACAGGTTTGATTACTATATATGAAAAACTCTTGAAACGACGGCCCGTAATAAGCGTTTTGGACTGCCCAACTAACCAACGGTGATGGTGTTTTATTAAGCTGCTACACAACAGCTAAAATACAGCAAACAATCTTACCAAACTTTAACTGTGATCTACATGAAAACCTGATCCAGATCGGATCAAATTATGGATATATGGATAGCATCAGTGACGGATCCAGGAGACGCTTGCCTGGTGTATGCACCCCTCCCTTCTCTATTTAGGTATACTCTTTGGCTTTTTAGATTTCGTTTTTCAAAATCTAAGATAGTGTCAACTTGATTGAGTTGCCACTTTGTGGTCATCAATCATTTCCCATAAAGCATGGTAAACATTTCACAAATTGGCCCTGTTGTGTGGGCTTTCACAGTTTCACCGCGTCACGACTCATAAAATTATCTTTCTAATCTGCGTGTACTGTTAATAAGTCAGTGGCGCAACACACAAGCATAGATCAGTAGCAGCTTTAGGGATGGGCAAACAGGGCGACCGCACAGGGCCCCACCATTTGGTGGGGCCGAATTTTGCTCCAGGTTTGCTTAATTTAATGTGTAAATTATAGCCAAAGTTATCACCAAATATACGCATGTTGTTTCCAAATGAGCCCGCATGAAATGTCTCCTCATAGAATCTAGCACCCCATGAAATGCCTGCCTATGAGATCGGGACAACCCCTCCCAGACCAACCCCAGATACGATCATTCTTACAAGGAGCCTCCAAAACTTTAAAACCGTCACTGATAAATGTCATGTACTGTCTTGTGTGCCGTGTATATTTAGATAAGATGTCAGCTAATTTTACAGACAGAAATGCAAGAGCCACACTCTGGTGTCATCTAAATCTCAAAATATTTCCTGGGAATGGTCAGTATGCCCTTTCTCTTCTAACACATTAACATATTCTAGTAAGCTTACTTCAACTGATATTACCGCCATAAAACACCAACAAACTCCGACAAATGAACCTTTCCGGTTTTAGCTATGCTCCGCCCATCTCTAGCTAAGCTCCACCCACACCTCGCCGTGTTGGGATTGATCGATCCCCGAATGTCGTAACTAATAATTTCCTGAAAACTATACAGGGAAGCTGTTGAATATTTGAATATTATGGCTGCAACAGCGCTCAGTAAAATTAGTTTCAAAATATTCAACAGAATATCTATTAAAAAGTAAAGACATACAAATTGTACAACAACGCATTGACTGTCTTCAAATATGCTTTCGTGACGTACTTATCGACGTCATTCATGACGTCATCCATTATGATGTCATTCTACACACCATGGAGTTGATAATGACGTCATATGATGGGTGGATACTCTTGAAAGGTGAATGGTATCCTATGTTTAAACCGTTGGATAATGGTGTGTTCATTTGATTAACACATATTAGTATAATATACTTACGAGCATACAGTCACCGTTCCAGTATTTGGATGATTCTCATACGCATGCACAGCATGTTCGTAATGATTCTGGAAGCTTCTACATTCTCTCTGGACATCCTCCCTGACACATTGAGCAAAAGCACGTGCAAACAAAAGCATAACAGACACAACGATATGACGACGATTGTTCGATATTTCGATATATCGATTTCAACATTGAGATAAACGATATATTAATACATCACGATAATGGCATATATGTAAGAAAACAACACCTCGTTGCATATTCAGCCATAGACTGGGCAAAACAGATCGTGTTTCATGACGGTTTTTTCGATGAAACTGACACGTGACGTAATTTGTTTGTAACCACAGTTGGAATGACGTTTCTTTACTGAAAGCCGGTTTATTAAGAGATCGGATCCATGTCTTTCGAAGGAAACTGTTAAATTATGGATCAAATCTACAAATTAAACTTCTGAATCAAAAGCTACAAATAGCTAGATACATTTACAATTTATTAGTTATTGTCAAAATATTCGTCATCCGTCAATTTACTCGCAAAAGAAATTTAACGATCAACTGTTAAAAAGATGCTTTTGTGAGTAGTTTGATAGGGCCGAACTGAAGGCAGTGCAACAAGTGCATTTGCACAGCGCCTCGAAATTTTCACGCCCACGCCCCCTCCCCCCCCCCTAAACGTGACACACACAAATTCGTTTTGTCTTAATTGTGGGGCCGCTGCATAACTTCAGGTTGCATGCATAGATGCAGCACCTATAGTGTAAAAGCGTCAACTATACACCTGTGCAAAAGTTAAGCACCAGCAAAAACAATAGAACGTAGAAACATGATGGTACAACTAGGCTGCCATACTTTTGGTCCCCGCGTTAGCTGACATAATTCCAAGTACGAAATGCACATGCATGTATGACTTCACGCCGCTTGATGTCCGTGCGTGGCGGGAAACAGCACACGTGTTCAGTTATGTAAAAGTCCAGTTTGAGGTGTAGAACATTACATACAGATTTAGGCGACAAGATTACGAATTTTGTGTTCATGACCGTGGTTTATTTGTACAGAGAGAATTAGCTCTTGATTGTGAACCGCTATGGCAAGACGAAGGTTAAGTGATCGTGTGAAATGGCAAATCATAGGCATGCATACCACTGGTATGTCATGCAGAGAGATTGGCAGACAGCTGAACATTAACCATACTGTAATCAGTCGTTTGATTGCAAAACATGGGCAAACTAACGAGGTGAAGGACAGGCCTAGATCTGGAAGACCGAAGAAGACTACTGCCCGTGATGATCGAGCCCTAGTACGCCTTGTTAGGAGATCTCCATTCACCAACAGCAGAGTGCTCAGCCAGCAATGGGAAACGCGCAATAGAGTGTCAATGTCTACCGTCAAAAGGAGACTGTATGCTGCTGGCATGAAAGCTAGGAGACCTGTCAGACGTCCTCTCCTCACTGCACACCACAAAGAAGACACTGGAACATGAGATCCTGGAGACGGGTACACTGGTCCGATGAAAGTCGGTTCCTGCTTCATGCCACAGATGGTCGAACTCGTGTATGGAGGTCCAGACGCACGGCGTACGACCAACGTAACATCATGGAAGAAGTTCCATTTGGTGGAGGTTCCGTTATGATATGGGGGTGCATCTCATTTGATTGTAAGCTGGATCTGTTGACTGTACCTGGAACACTAAATGGACAAAGATATCAAGATTCCATACTGGATAGAGTTGCGGTCCCTCATTTTGTAAATCATGCACCTGGAACCCACCCTATATTCATGGATGACAACGCCCGACCACATCGTGCTAGAGCTGTGCATGAATACCTCCGCCAGGATGCAATCGAAACCCTACCATGGCCAGCAAGGAGCCTTGACATGAACCCTATTGAGCATATCTGGGACATTCTTGGAAACATGGTGAGAAGGAGGGATCCTCCTGTGCAGAACCTACAGGAATTAACAGACGCACTCCATCTTGAATGGTAACGAATACCACAATGGCGTATCAGTCGGTTGGTGACCAGCATGAGACGTCGTGTCCAGGCCGTCATCCAGGCACAAGGTGGATATACCCGGTATTAATAATGACAGTCTCAAACTCGTGCACAGATGTTAAACTTCGTTTTCAGACACCATTAATGACAATCTAGCCACGTGTGTCAACTGTAGGGCAATAGTTGTCAGTTGTGTCAACGTAACCATATTCAGGCCTCGTTTTCAAGTTCAAACAAAAACTTACAGTGTTTCCCCACCATCATAATCAGCATTCCTCTAGTTGCATTATTACCTCTTGCACTAAGATGGATGGGTACATAAATGTTTATGCTATTGCTTTCTTCATAGCACATGAATATACCCTCGCATGTGCGTAAAAATAGGGTGGTGCTTAACTTTTGCACAGGTGTATAGTTTCCAAAAGAAAACAATTTTGAACACAATATAATAAAATGTTCTGTTAAATATTTTGAGCATAATTGGATTGGAGGACATTACTGCCTTAGGCTGCCTTAGGCTGCCTTAGGCTGCCTTAGGCTGCCTTAGGCAGCAATGTCTTCCAATCCAGTTATGTTCAAAATGTTCAACAGTATCATTATTAATTTGAGTTTGAAATATTCCAAATTATTGCTGAGATATGTTTATAGGATTGATGTGGCCAAATCCCACACCCCTCTGACATCAGAGGCCCCATCACCTTTACAGTCGAAACCATAGCTTTCTGGTGATCCTAACGGCGGTTCCGCGAGCCCGACGTCAGCATTACAGAGACTTTGCACAGGGCCACCTAAGTCCTCAGTTTGGCCCTGAATTTGACTTACCTGGCCAAAGCAGAGCAACACCCAAAACAATGATTAAGTTATTCATCGTGACTCGAGTACAGTGCGCTAACTTCTGCCAATGTCCGCCCACACGAAATTCTGTACATATATAGGCCTATATAGCCGAGCAAGGCAACGTTACTCTTATCGTAAACGTGATTGGTTCGCAACCTTAATCACGATGCATCTACTTTACTTTCTGAAATGGCAGATTTATTTATTTGATTTAGAACATCTGACCTATAATTCTAAATCTTGTACGGTTTTTCTCAAACTCAACACAATCTTTATACAGTAAATTTCCATCTTGTCCGTGAGATGACAGGGTGGGTGGGTGAGGATGGGTTGGGAAGGGCGTCGTTCACATCAAATCGTACGGGGTCGGCGCTCCTGCTTCCCATACCTTTGTGAGCAGTCGACTCTATGTGCAGACTGTGACCGTGACGTTCGCTTATCGACTGTTACATGCAAATGCAAACCCCTCGTATGTCATTTGTATGGCATGAGCGCGATAAAATGAAAAGCTGTGTCGGTAACTTGTCATAGACAAATGTCCTGTTGCGCCTAAAATTGTGGACGACCGGTGGTTGTCGCAGACGATCGCTTACAGAAAGTATACTGATAGAGTTGCCATTGGGTAAAATATTGCGGACGATCGATCGCAGACGCTGTGTGACAAATCTGGAAAGTAGAAACATGTCTCCAGATTTATCGCCAACTGTATGCAGTGACAAATTGGCACAAGTCTGCAATGGTCCGCAAGCATCGCCGACCACGATCGAACCTCAGGTTCCGTGCATACCAAAGACGAATACATATAAAATAGTATACAAGTTACGCACATAAATGCATACAGAGTATAGGTAGGAAGAGGCAAACGAGGCCAGAAACGATTTCTTGTGATCATCGACTAGCATGCTGTTATATACAGCATCGCCAATGGATATTTCTTTTTATATATGGATATATTTTTTTTGCTAAGCCCCGCTCACCTCTACCTAAGCTCCACCAACACCTCGCTCGTGTTGGGATCGATCGATCTCTGGACTCCCTGACAATCAATTTCCAGTAAACGATACAGGTAAGCTATTGAATATTTTGGAACTAATTTGACTGGGCGCTGTTGCTGCTTGGCAGCAACAACAGCGTCCAGTTAAATTAGTTTCAAAATATCCACCAGGATGTTTATAAAATAATAGACATACAATTCGTACAACGTGTCGGACTATTAAGAGTTAAAAACGGGCCAAATAGAATCATTTATGACATAATGAATATGACATCATCCTACACGCCGCTTAGATGATCGAGGGATAAGCTGGAAAAGCGAATTATCTGGAGACCAGAGTTGACTTCCGACCATAAGGGAAGGATCGGTGCCATCGATTCGGGAGCACTAAAGGAGTCTTCTTTATTTTTCATCATGCAAAACAATCGTCGAAAGCAAATATTCTACCAGGAAATAGTGCAACACCAAATTCTAAAATTCAGCGCATTGACATTACTCATGTTCAGCTGAGCCTGGCTCATCCTTCCAGGCCGCCTATCTATCTGCCCATCAGGCATGCACAATGGTGGAACGTATCTTTATTCAGAATGGATGAAACCACAGTTTTGCTATGCCCAGCCCATTTCTAGCTAAACTCCACCCACGTTTTGCCCGTATTGTGATCGACTGAACCCTTAATTTCCAGAATACCAATATTAAGGTAACTGTACAGGTATGCTCTTGAATATTTTGAAACTAATTTGACTGGGTGCTGTTTCCGCCTATCGATTAGTTTCGAAATATTCAACAGAATGGTTATTAAATGGTAAATAACGTTTCGTCATATTTAGTGTCATTACCGTCTACCTTATCGAGCGGATGCCTTTGCACAAAAGCTGCCAGCAGTCTGTGCTTTTTGTCGTCTTTTGGCCAATTTTTATCATACATGGTCACAATGACCTGATAACCATTCAAAATGTGCATTGTGCAAACGCTGTTTATCTGATGCCGGAGTTATGATCCTTGTAACTCACCCTTCCAGAGTGTGCATCTAGAGACATGTAGGATGGCGTCATTATCATTACGTCAAAAATGATTCTATATGTCCCATCTTAAACTGTTACTACTCCGACATGTCGTATGAATTGTATGTCTCTACTATTTAATAAACATGTTGAATATTTTGAGACTAATTTGCCATAGCAACAGAACCCAGTCAAATTAGTTTCAAAATATTCAACAGCTTACCTGTATAGTTTTATGGAAATTAATAGTCAGGGAGTTCAGAGATCGATCAACACGAGCGAGGTGTGGTTGGATCTTAGATAGAGATGGGCGGGGCATAGCTAAAACTGGAAAGGTCCGTTGTTCAGGAGTATTAGATTGGAGACGATTGCGACAGATAATAGTGTGATGTCGCCTTTTGTCATATTTAGAGATATAGACATATAACTTGGTGCGCGAGTGCGGTTGTGCGAGCGTTCGTGAAGGTGTGCGCGCGAGTGCGCGAGTGAATTCGCTAGTGAGGGAGGGAGGGGAATGCAGGGAGGGAGAGAGGGAGGGTGAATGGCTGTGGGTGTGCGTGTGCTGGTGTGTGCGTGCGTGCGCGCGTACGTGCATGTGTGCACCTATGGACAAACGGTTACTACATGTTTAAGAACTAGGACAGTCTGCTCTATAGCTTCTGGAATATAAGGGCAAAGGTCAGTTTTCTTATTAAGACTAATAAACCTTCAATCGGTTCATTTTGTATTATTTTCAGCTATTTAAACTAAATATATTAGAATAAGCTGGGAATTAAGTACACGTAGTCGCAAGAGCTGTTAGTGTTAGGCAGTTTCTATCGATGGAGAGCTTGCGAGGCTATGTGATTGACAGTATATTAGTAGAATGATAACAACCGGGCAATTTCATTGCGCGGAAGTTTACTGTCTTCATTTTAGGACGTTTTGTTAACTTAGCTTGATTATCATAGCCCGCAAGCACGGTACTCGATACGGGAACGGAGTGCAAGGGTCAGGCATTTACCATGATTGACGCTGTGCCAGAAATTGAAGGAAGCGGCACTTGAAAGATTACACTAAAACTTGGATTCAATTTGGGCGCATAAAGTCGATCTTTCATGACAGAATGAATTAGGAGATAAATATTACTTGAATTGCCTAATGCCAAATTAAATTACATACAGAAACCTCTCGAGACGGCTTGCGTAAGTGACTAGTTAAGTTCGATATTTTGACACCACGCATCACGTCCATGCACCGGGATGGCGCGTCAATATATGGCATTCAAACACAAAGTTTGGTTACATAGTAAACTATTCTCGTCTTTGAAATAGTAGTCAAATAGAGAGCGCCATTACTAGCTACGTCCCACACATTTCTGGCTAAACTCCACCCACGTTTTACGAATGTTAGAATCGATTTGACACATTGAACCCCGAATTACCAGAGTCTAAGTTGCAAGGTGACTATACAGGTAAGCTGTTGAATATTTTGAGAACAAATTGGCTGAGCAGTTGCTGTCTATGGTAGCAACAGTTGCCAGTCAGATTACTTTCAAATTATTCAACTGAATAGTGATTATATTGTAAATTCATCAAGTACACACAATATAACTTTCCAATTTATCCATCCATCATATGACGTCATAATCAACTACGTGGCCTGTAGGAAGACGTCATAATCATGACGTCATGAATGATTCGAAATAGTACGTCTTAACCGCTTAATAGTCCGACACGTTGTACGAATTGTATGTCTTTACCATTCAATAAACATTCTGTTGAATATTTTGAAACTAATTTGAGTGAACGCTGTTGCTGTCAAATTAGTTTCAAAATATTTAACCGCTTACCTGTATAGTTTTCTGGAAATTGATAGTTATGGTGTTCAGGAATCATTCGATCCCAACACGCTTTTTGATTTTCGTGGCGGAGCTACACGTCATTCTGATTATGACGTCAGCTAACATATAAAGTATTTGATCATGACTTCAGATTCTCGAGTGACAGATCGGATCCCTCGATATATTAACTGCAGGTCACTCTTCATGACTCTGTTCGACGGAAAGGTGACGTCATTTGATTGTGCCAGTCAGTTGGATACTGTACGCATGTTGATAAGGACTTTGGATCCATGTCCCCCGGAGAATTTTGAAACTAATTTGACAGCGACTGTTGTTGCCTATGTCAAAATGATGAGCAGCGTACCTGTACGATTGACTTGAATTTAGTCATGTGGGACTTGTATTAGGTAATGTGAGACTTGTATTTGGTAATGTGGAGCTAGAATTTGATAATATGGGACTAGGGCTTGTTACGGTGGGACTACGGTCAAGACATCACATTATTCTCTTCTTATCAAGAGACGGTAATTGTCTGAGCAATGGCAAAGTAAAACCAACTGACATGAGATGTATTTGACGGATGAGACGCAATCGAAACGTTTCGAGTGTCAATATATAGGGGGCCTACAATTTAAACACAAAGACGTTTCAAAACAAACTGTAACAGATGATTTTAAGCAAACGTTTGAATTTTTTATCCTGCCTTATACCGGTAATGGAAATGAGGTATGGCATTCTGGTAAGCTACTGATCCAATTTCGCTTACATTATAACATAACGAGTGAACCTACGGTACAAGAGGATTTTCAAATTTTATCCCTGATCCGGATAACAACCCTGGATCCGGATTGGATTCAATTCTGTATGTATGGCTATCTCGGGAACTACTGCTCCGATTTTGCGCAAATCTCAACACAAGAAAGGATGTGACGGTTCCACAACTAATTCAGAATATCCTGAAAATCTACAAATCCCGAAAATCTGGGAAACAGGATTTGCAACCGAGTGTAGAGGCAAGGACTGCAATCTCTGATTGTTCTTGTTTTATTTTTGCTTATAGGACAGACTGTCCATCGATAAGCCCTATGTGGTTCAGACATTTCTTATCAATCCGACTACGTCGCAACTACAACGCTTGTTGCTAAACAATGCGATGTTAACTGATATAATTTTAGTTTTATTGTATAGAATATGATTATTTATCTAAATTAGAAAATAACTATTTTTAGTCTGTGCGCTGTTATATTGCTAAACGATACTATATGGGTGCATAATTGCATTAAGCTAACGTCAATTGCTGGGGATAGATCACAATTTGTAGTGCAGATGTCCAAGCATCGGTACAAAAGGCGCATCATATTGTACCGTATATAAGAGGTTGCGATAAACCTGATTCATGTGTACCTTTGACGTCCTTGTCACACCGGGTACCGCAACATATGGAACCCGGAATGACACACAGAATTGGTGGAACAAAATATGGTGAGTGAAAGTTTTGCTGAAAAAGAATAATGGCAATTCTCCAACCTAATCAGCTGCTGCATTGAAGAGCACATCTGTATTAACTTATATATGAAATTATGTATTCAAATATGATCGGGTAAGGTTGTTTGATGTCAGTGAATTTCATGTATATTTTGCACAAATTTGTCATGTTTGATAGAATAATTATCAGTGGCGGATCCAAGGGGGGGGGGGCACTCGGGGGCAAGTTCCCCCCCCCCACCCCCACCCACACCCTCCCCCACCCCTGACAGGACTGTCAATACTTTTTACCTACATGCTGCTGGCTGAATGAGCCCATTTTCAAGATATACCTCCCTTAAAATGTTATGTGCCCACTCGGTAAATGACCGCCTGGGTCCACCCCTGAATTATCTTTGCATTAGGCATTAACGTAATATTAATATCTATAAATGTCCATTGATATATGATGAAGATCTACTGTGAATGGCACGCTCTTTGATGATCTAGATGTCACGTAATAGTTTGATTTAATGGTAAGGCATAGCCACTTAAAGGAAGGGAAATGGAAATAACAAATGATGTTTATTGGTAATTGCATACAATATTAAATAGACTACCATCGGAATAATTGAAATGAATGGGGATTATTTGAGAAAAAGCATTTACTAAATCTAGGAGGGCTTAACTTGGAGCAAATTAGTGACGTCGCTGGTGCTTCGCACTCCGCCATGTGTCAACTGTGTGTGCAGGTATACCTCATATGCCTACCTGAATATAACGAAAGCACACCTGGATATAATATAAATATAAATAAAATAATCTGAATCTGAATCTGAATCTGATATAGTTTTGTAAGCGGTACGAATAGTATTAACTCGCTACTGCTAATTCGCTATTGATCCTTTTGAAAACGTTATATTTGAAAGTTACTTTTTTCTGGTGGAAGCAACAAGTTTCGGTCAAAATGATTTCAGAATAAATTGCTGGTTTCCAAGATCGCAATATGATGTTAACTGATTATTTTTGAAATTCGGGTGACTGAATGTAGACCCCGTGTCTGGAAACAACGGCTTTCAGTCATATTCTTATAAAACTAGACAGTATTTTACCAGCGGGAAGTAGTGGCTAATCAGCTACACGCGAATATAACTGAGCTTATATGATCGGCTATAGCGAGTATTATTTATTCTCTGGGCATACACCAGAGTCCATAGGTCCCGCTGCGTCACTAATTGGTTCCAGCCAAAGTGACATAAATAGAGAATCTGGAACGAGGTCACTTTTCATATCACTATTATGGACCGAGTTGAAAATTATCAATTTGCACGAGCTTTAGCGATTGCAAAATCGATAATTTTCAACCAGGTGCATAACAGTGATATGAAAAGTGACCGAGTTTGCGATTTTTTTTATCATATAAACTGTAATTTTGAAATATTTGCCAATAGTTGCTGATGTGACTTTTATCTGATTTCTCACTGTTGATTTTCATGAAATCGATACCGCCGCTGTGAAGCACCACTACTTGATAACAGATACTGAATGCGCAGCAAAACATAGTGACAAACACAAAATCTGGCGATGTCAGCCGTTAAATAGTATTTTAACTGGTCATTGAAAATTATAGCCACGGCCATCAATCGTTACTTCCCTGCCGACTGATAAACTGTCAAACGATGACATTTTGCGATGACGTTTCATAAATGACAAATCGTAGTAAACAAATCGTAGTAAAACAGTACCGCGTAGTAATCCCTACGCGTCACCCTCTCATCAATCGATGTTTTAATTGATCGATTGAAATGGGTTGCGCACCCAACAGCCAATGAAAATACTCCTTCAATATGGCACGTGTGCTCATATCGAAAAATATGGAACGGGCTAGAAGGCTTGTTTATATGATAAATAGTATTTAGCTAGTATTTTCTAATTAATCTGATTTATTTCTGGGGGTTTTACTAAGGGCTATAGGCTGATTATTATATAAAGCTCCACCCACACCTCGCTCGTGTTGGGATCGCTCGATCCCTGAACTCCATAACTATCAATTTCCAGAAAACTATACAGGTAAGCTGTTAAATATTTTAAACTAATTTGACTGGGCGTTGTTGCTGCCTATGGCAGCAACAGCGTCCCGTCAAATTAGTTTCAAAATATTCAACAGAATGTTTATTGAATGGTAAAGACATACAATTCGTACAACATGTCGGACTATTAAGCGTTAAAGACGGACTATTTCGAATCATTCATGATGTGACGATTATGACGTCATCCTACACATCACGTAGTTGATTATGACATCATATGATGGATGGGTAAATTGTAAACGTCTTTTGGCAATAGACAAGGGTGTTAAATGGTCGTCATATAGTACTTCATTTATGACAGAGCGGCCCATCCGACAAGCCGTATGGTAGATAGAAGCAGATGGCGAAGGAAACTCGAGGAGATAGTTACATGGGTCAGCGTTTGTAAGAACATGTATATAAGAATAAATGTTAGACAGATCAGATATTTAAAGAATGCATTTTCCTTTATTGTTAACGTTTATTTACTTAATACGCACACAAGCACACACGCGCGCACGCGCACATATACTTGGTATAGCTTAGTGTTCCAAAATGAACGCCCAGTATCACATGATAGGGAGCAAAATCTCTAGGAATAAAAAATCCCACTGTTCTAAAAAAATCATATGATCTCATGAGCAGGTCTGATTGTATATACTGGGCCAGTATTGGGCCAATACTGGGCCATATAATAATATTGCTTGCTGGGCCGGTACTGGACCAGTACTGTGCCTAAGCGGTCCGCTATTGGTCAAGTACCTGCCCAGTAAGCCGTGTTATCAGTCAATAGATAATACTTCGCGTAGCCTGGGTTAATTGATCATATAAGAACTAAGCGATATCCAATTCTTTTGAACGCCGGCTAACTATAACTACTTTCCCACACAGCCCTTCACCTATCCCTCCACTGGGGATAACATAATCACATTGGCTCTTTTGAATATCCGGATTAACTTCGACCAGGTTACTATTACTCGTAATTAGCTTATTTAACCACCACGTTCCAACGTGCCGACTTTTACCGTGATGCGCAAACACACGGATAGACTGTGGATCCAACGCGCTGAGATCTTTTCCAAGTTCAGTCATATTATTATTCTCAGGTATTATGTGCGTATTAAGCAATGGCTCCTGAGAGTAAAAGCTCGTCACAATACCGTGTATATCACTATTATTATCGTTATTAAAGCATACACTACCAGTGCATTTACCCAGGCAACATGTATGATGCTCATTACACATTCTGCAGTTGTTGGACATTATACAATTATCATCCGTTTCACCTAAATCTGATTTTCCAACATAAGTACGAATGTGCTTTTTTTCATTTTGTATAGAATTGCAACAAAGTTCGGTGGAAATCCCTGATAATTCACAGCATATATGTTCCATAGCACGTGTCATCGGGTTCGCTTGCTCAGTTTCGTTCAATGCCGGTCTAGTATTAATCGATTTGTATGAAAATTGCCTACAGTGAAATAGATTTGGACAAACTGGATCAGCGTGTAGCATGCTTTCAGGTATTTTCTTCTGCAACGAAGCTGACATAGGTATCAGGCATCCTGCAATAAGTGCCCAGTGTGCTTTATGGCCTCGTTTTAAGCACGGTTCGTGGTTCCCATCGGCATCGTATCTTTAGTGTTGTTAAGGATAAATAATATAGCTATAGGCTACTGTAAATATTCTTTCAACTCGGCTCTAAAATAAGTTGATATCTACAATCTAATTCAAAACGTCTAAGCCTTTAACCCACATACGTCCGTTGCAACACGTTGCACGGAATATTGTGTTGAATATTTGATACTACGATGTGCAAAGGCAGCAACATCATCCAGCCAAATTAGTCTCAAAACAGTGTACCTGCTTTGGAATTAAGATAATGGCCCTTTCCACTTTTAGCCATGCCCCGCCCATCACCAGCTAAGTTCCACCCACACCTCGCTCGTGTTGGGATCGATGGATCTCTGAACTCCCTGACTATCAATTTCCAGAAAACTACACAGGTAAGCTGTTGAATGTTTTGAAACTAATTTGACTGGGTGTGTGGCAGCAACAGTGCCCAGTCAAATCAGTTTCAAAATATTCAAAAACATGTTTCTTAAATAGCAAAAACATACAATTCGCACAACGTGTCGGACTATTAAGCGTTAAAGACGGGCTTAATCGAACCATTCATGATGTCATGATTATGACGTCAGCATACACCTCACGTAGTTGATTATGACATCATATGATTGAGTGAGGAAATGGATTCATAAATTGGCGCGTTATTGTTGAAATCGACGTGAATTTGGGCCTTTTTGTATTGATGGTATGTTTGGTGGGTGGCGATACAGTCAAACCTGACAAAAAACATGGTCTATTACTGTCACTAGAGACGGTTTCTTAACGACAAACTGCCCACAGACAATCTGGCTTAAAGTAGGATTACAATGATGGGATTTATTTCTAGCTACACTCCGCCAATTTCTAGCCATGCCCCGCCCATTTGTAGCTAAGGTCAATCCACTTTTTACGCGTGTTTGAATTAATTAAAAACTTTGAGACCTGACTCGTCAGAATCTAAATCTCAAGGTATCGATACACGTAAGCTGCTGACTGTTTTGAAACTAATATTACTGGGGGATATTGCTTCCCATGGCAAAAACAGCCCCAATTCAAATTCGTTTCCAAATATTCAACAGAATGTCTATTAAATTTTGAATTTATCAAAGGAATACGAATTGTATGCTTTGATAAATTTACAATTTAATAAACATTCTGTTGAATATTTTGAAACTAATTTGACAGGGGGGGGGGGGCTGTTGCTGTACGCTCCTGATAGACCTTTCGATGGACAATTCGATTTTCGTGACAGAGATATACGTTATTTCGATTGTCAGGTAACACGTGGCGTATTTGATTTTGACGTCATATACGCCCTACTTGAGTGACAGATCAGAGCGCTCCCTTTAGCATGCTTCTTTAAAAGTAAGGATTAAAATTTCGTTTAGTAAGCCAAAAACCTTAAATCATTAGTGACATATTTATAACCAATTCAAATAAACAAGGATTCGACTTCAAATAGCTTTATTGCTTTCGAAGTTAATGTAGCTGGATATATATGTTTAAATAAATCATAACATTGCCCTATGTTTGAGGGTAGGGAATTAAATTTATCATTAAACAGGCAGTAGGGGATAAACTGAGAACAGCCAGAGCAAACAATACATCCAGACAATTCACCTTTCCAGTTTTAGCCATGCCCCGCCCATCGCATGCTGTGACATTTGGGACTTCGAATAAATAGATAGCGTATAAAGATCATTAGTAAAAGTAGCATTGGGAACTAGCATATAAACGCCTTAAATATTACAACACACACACACACACACACACACACACACACACACACACACACACACACACACACACACACACACACACACACACACACACACACACACACACACACACACACACACACACACACACACACACACACACACACACACACACACACACACACACACACACACACACACACACACACACACACACACACGCACACACGATCGTTAGTAAAGGAAACCTTTACATTTTATAATACCTATTCATGTGATAAAATGTGGCATAAACAAATTGCGTATTTTTAGATTTTAATGCAGTCACATAGAAGGAAATTTGTTTTTTAATAACTAAATGCTAAAGCATATCTCCAGTACATATGCCGGATGACATGAGTTACTTTTCAACCAATCGGAGACACATCGACCGTCCGTCTTGGTATCTACCCTCATGTATAGTTACAATCTAATTTACGAGTATGGTGTAAAAGCGGCCATGCAAATAAACTTTTGATTTTGAATATTTTGAAATTAATTCGACAGAAAGCGGTTACTGGCATAAATAAGTTTCAAAATATTCAACAAAATATAAATGCGATGTATGTCACAAATTGTGCGCCATGTAGGGGCATAAGCCCTACTACTACTACTACTACTACTACTACTACTACTACTACTACTACTACTACTACTACTACTACACACTACTACTACTACTACTACTACTACTACTACTACTACTACTACTACTACTACTACTACTACTACTACTACTACTACTACTACCACTACTACTACTACTACCACTACTACTACTACTACTGCTGCTGCTGCTGCTATTACTACTGCTGCTGCTGCTGCTATTACTATTATTATTAATATTATTATTATTATTATTTTTACTACTACTACTACTACTACTACTACTACTACTACTACTATCTACTATCTACTACTACTACTACTACTACTACTACTACTACTACTACTACTACTACTACTACTACTACTACTACTACAAGCCACCCACTATGGTTAGATGTTTATAACTGCTAACAACTATTAATTTTTTCAGTCACCACATAAACAAGCAACAGGGTGAGCGGGAGAATGAGCACCGTGCCCCTCCCCTCCCTCCCTCCCCACCCCTGGCCAAGGATGCACCCCCTCACCCCCACTAGCCAGCATCCTGTAAACATCTTATCAATTACATAATTACAATACAGCTCAGGGATGACTTGACATGTTTCCAAGCAAAAACAGTAACTTGTTGTTGGAATAATTTTGAACTCGATGTGAGAAGTGTTCTCTTGTGTATTTTGAATGTGGGTGGATTGGAAGACATTGCTGCCTATGGCAACAGTGGCTTCCAATTCAACTATGTTCAACACATTCAACATAACGTTTTTATTTTAATGTGGAGATGAGCGCGTTATATCAGAGATGTACTGTATAATCAAAGCCAACCAAAAATATAAATGTTTATTTGTTGCATTGTAACTAGTACAACTACTACTATTTAGACATGTATTCATTTTTCATTTAACTTGTCTACGTCTTGTGAGTGTATTCTCCTTAGCTGTCCGGTTCGTGTATAGTTAATATATAACATACATAATTGGAATTAATTAAAACAAGAGGCCCAAGGGCCTGTCGCGCTCACCTGGACCATTAGAATTTGAACCATTTGCATTTAAATAGATATGATGGATAATTTTCGGAAGATCCAAAATGGCCACCCAAAAAATGTACCAATGATAGGGTCACTCTAGCCAAATTTGTTTGAAATATGTCAAGCAACTAAGGAGAAGCAGTGTTTTGACAATTTCTGGTAAATCTTTCATAAAATTTAAGATTTTTACGCAAAAAATTCATGAATCAAAATTCTGAATAGAAGTACTAGAGCCTATCACAATAGAATCCTTTCAGTCCAATTTGGTTGAAATCGGTCCAAATGGTAAGGAGAAGAAGCAATTTGACGATTTCTGGTAAATTTTTAATAGAATCTCAGTTTTTCACCCAAAATATTTACGAATCAAAATTCTGAATGGAAGTTCTATAACCTATGACGATAGGATCCTTTCAGCAAAATGTGATTGAAATCGGTCAAACGGGTAAGGAGAAGAAGCAATTTGACAATTTCCGGTAAATTTTTAATAAAATCTAAGATTGTGATCCAAAAAATTTATGAATCAAAATTCCAAATGGAAGTTCCGGATCCGAGAACAATAGCATCCTTTGACGAAAATTTAGCTATTGGTTAAGGAGGAGTATAGTTTGAAAGCAAAAGTTGAAGGACGACCGCCACGGCATAAGCTCACTTGGCCTTTCAGGCCAGGTGAGCTAATAATAAAACATGTGCCTAATTTAGAACGTGTAAATGTAATGTCTGAACTGTCGTTTGTTATGTAACTGGCCTGTTTAATTTATTTATATGGACATATGTATATATATATATATATATATATATATATATATATATATATATATATATATATATATATATATATATATATATATATATATATATATATATATATATATATATATATATATATATATATATATATATATATATATATATATATATATATATATATATATATATATATATATATATATATATATATATATATATATATATATATATATATATATATGTACGGTGCCCGCCAATACAATAGGCATTGCCACGTTGAATCCATGACATTTATATTTTGCTACTGAATAAATAATATTGAATCTTAAATCTTGAATCTTTCTCCAAATGTGTTGAATTTGATACCAACACGATGTCTAATAAAGGACACATTGCTCTATTTATTTTTTTCAAATCTACAGGTACCAGCGGACTCGGCAGGTAAAACTACTCTAGAACAAATTTGAAATATCCCTGATATTACCTGAGGTTAATTTGGCCTACACAGTTTCCAATGTCAGCCTTTTATTATTTATTCCAATGGATATCCAAATTATCGTGGTCACTGTGATGTCATTATTGTTCTGTCAGGTATTGTTGGAATAGACCATTCCATTTTATCCCTCCATCTTATGACGTCATAATCAACTACGTGACGTGTAGAATGGCATCATAATAAATGACGTCATGAATGATGTAGATAAGTACGTCACGCACGCATATTTGAAGACGGGCTTTGCGTTGTTGTACGACTTGTACGTCTTTACTATTTAATAAATATCCTGTTGAATATTTTGAAAATAATTTGACTGGGCGCTGTTGCTGCCATAGGCAGCAACAACACCCAGTTAAATTAGTTACAAAATATATAACAGCTTACTTGTATAGTTTTCAGGAAATTGATAGTTAGGGCATTAGGGTATTGATCAATCCCAACACGCCGATGTGTGGGTGGAGCTTAGCTAGAGATGGGCGGGGCATAGCTAAAACTGGAAAGGTCCATTAGATAGGGTAAAATTTGATTGCCCGTTTTGAACATTTTAAGTTACATTTCTCGCTCAAAAATGAAAAGCTAGTGGTTTCACGGTACCTGCCTATATTTATACACACGGGAAGAACGCTAGAGTTGTCTTACATAAAAAGTGCCAATAGGATCCACTGAGTATACGCAGATAAAGACCGACAATTAAACAGAATTATACCAGAATTCCCAACCTATTCGTCACCTCAAGAAGGATACGGAACAATCGCTAGATCACCATGCAGTAATGCTTCTATTAGGTCAGAAAAAGCCTCTCTCAAATTGACAGTCCTGGCAGTGCAGTTAAGGTGGCCATTCACCAGGTCGCACATCGACACGGCTGAAATAGACAATATTAAACAAGAGGTCCAATGGGCCTGTATCGCTCACATGGATCATAGGCATTTCAACTAGAAAGGTCATCGTCTCTAATTAGAGACCTAAGGAGGTGACCAGAATTGTAACAAGAACACAGCGGCCATGTTTCTTTACATATTAACTTCCTGTGAACAGATATTAATGGCCTAATACTCAGTAATCATATCTCCCAAATTATGGCCCGATCCATACAGCGGTACTGGAGAGGTCGTTTTGACTAAAACTAGGTCATCTCAGATGGCCGCCGAAGCATTTGGCCAAACAACTTCCCTTGAACAAGCCTGGTTCAGTTGTTGCCCTAGATGATGTTGTGTGAGTTTTGAATCAATCCCGTAGACGTGTCTAAGTCAAGCAAAATCCCAATATACTTGAAATCGGCCCCGTGGTTCTCGAGAAGACATTTCAAATGTCATATTGCTTTAGAATAGATGCTTTTGGTGGGAAAAGACCTAAGATGCCCACCAGACCTTTTAGCAAACAGTTTTGAAAATGGCAAATATGAAATACATAAAAACGTATATAAAAACAATTTCGGCTTCAAAATCCATCAAATAAAAAAATCAAATATGACTGCCAATCATGTTATATGTTGACTGGCCCACAGCGGCTATGTTTTTTTACGTATCAAATTCCCGTGAACAGATTTTACTTGCCCTTAGTCTCTAGTTATATCTCCTAAACTGCGGTCCGATCCATTCAGCGGTTCTTGAGAAGTTGTTTTCATGAAAACTAGGTCATCAAAGATGAACGACGAAACATTTGGTCAGTCAAGTTCTCTTGTAGAAATTTGGTTGACCTTTTACCCTAGATGACGTTTGATGAGTTTTGAATCGATTGCCCAAGCAGTTTCAGAGATTATTCAAGATGTTTGAACAAACTTATGCGCTACGGATGCTTCCTGTCAATTATGATTCAAATCAGCCCAGTTGTTCTCAATAAGAAGACAATTTGAATTTCCCATTGCTTTAGTATGGGAGATTTCAGCGGAAAAACGATCCAAGGTGGTCGCCAAACCAACATGTTTATCCGACAGTTTCCAAAATGGCAAATTTGAAATCAGAACACCCTAAAACTTATATAAAACAAATTTAGGCTTCAAAATCCATCAAATAAAAAAATCCTATATCGCCGCCAAACATGCCACATTTTGATTGGTCCAAGGCGGCCATGCTTTTTCATGTATCAACTTCCCTTGAATAAACTTTAACGGCTATCTGCCAAATTTGGTCCTGATCAGTCAGCGGTTTAGTATGTCGTTTTCGCAAAAATTAGGCCATTGAAGATGGCCACCAAACTGTTTGATCAATCACGTTTCCTTGAACAAACTTGGTTCATCTCTTGCCCCAGATGATATTCATGAGTTTTGAATCGATCCCACAAGCGGTTTCGGAGACGATTCTTAAACACATTTCCAAATTCGGCAAAAATTCAAGATGTCCATCGGCCAAATTTGTCGATCGACTTCCTTTGAACAAACTTGAAACTCTATGCCCTAAGGATGCGTCCTGCCAAATATAATTGAAACCGGTCAAATGGTTCTATAGAAGAAGTCGTTTAAAGAAAAAGTTGATTGATGGACGGATGGCTAGACAGACGGACGGCTAGATGGACGGGTGATGGATGGTCACCATAGCATAAGCTCACTTGGTATTTCAGGCCAGGTGAGCTAATAATATATTATATAAAACATCACCAACATTAGCAGCAGCTGCGGTGGCGGCACCAGCAGTGGTAGCAACAGCAGCAGCAGCACGCGGTATATTTCCTCTAATCGTAATGGTTTGTAATCATCTAAATAAATGTTTGCATAACATGAAGTGGAGGAAGTACAACACTGGAGCTCGATGCATGAGATATCCCCTTTGTCCTTTTGCAAGTTGTGGATTCGTTGCTCTAAAATCCCCATAAAGGCGGGATGTAACTATATTATGCTACACATGTTTCCATAATGATATACAATTGCAACAGCTGGGCAGCTCCAAAAGCTCTATTAAACAAACTTGACGCATGTCATCGCAAACATTTGTGGGGACATTACAAATCATCGCTTCCAACACTACATTGTCTAATATCAAATGCAGCACTACAAATTGTGTAACACCGAGCCACTATCTGTAAGGATAGCGCCACAGCGATGGTCTCTGACAGGACACATTCTTCGAATGCCAGAAAATACACCGCCAGGGTCGGAAAGCGCTAGAATTTGCAGTGGTAGGTACCAACAGGTATTAGGTACGCAAAGGATGCCACAACATCAACTTGCCAAGAGGTTTGCGATAAGACCTCGAAAAACGTAATCTAGGACCAATAAAGACGAAAAGAACCTAAAGGAATCCAGGACGCACCAGAGGAGGCAATACACCTGGAGAGGGCTGAACAAAAACAGATTGCAGCTGAAAAAGTTTTGACAGCAGAACACATCATCATCTTAACAAGTTACATTGCATAATGTATATATTGTTTGATGCTTCACGACACCGAGTGACTACCTCGAGTGACTACCTCGGGGTATATATCCATTCGTGTTGTTCTCCTGCAGCGCACATCGATGTTATCTGAGACTGGAAGAGGTCTAATTTGCTGAAAATGTACAATGTCTAATGTGGCTCATGCTGGGTTTAATGCATTCCAGCTATAGTGTAGAGAGATCTATTTCCAGCGATTCAAACACACACACACACACACCCCCACCCCCCCCCCCCACCCCCACCCCCACCCCCACCCCACACCCAACCCCGCCCGACCCATTCCAGCTTTCCAGCCAATAGACCATTCCAGCTTTAGCTATGCCCCGCCCACCTCTAGTTAAGCTCCACCCACACTTTGCCGTTTTGGGAGTGATCGATCCTCAAATGCCCTGACCATCAATTTACTGAAAACTATACAGGTAAGCTGTTAAATATTTTGTAACTAATTTGACTGGGCGCTGTCAGCACCCAGTCAAATTAGTTTCAAAATATTCAACATAATATTTATTAAATATTAAAGACGTACAACAACGCATAGTCCGTCCTCAATTATGCGTTGTGGCATACTAATCTACTTCATTCATGGCGTCATAATGACGTCATTGATTATGATGTCATTCTACACGTCACATAATTGATTATGACGTCATATGATGGATGGATACAGTGGAAATGTGAATTTTTAATTCGTACAACAACGCATAGTCCGTCCTCAATTATGCGTTCGTGACGTACTAATCTACTTCATTCACGGTGTTATAATGACGTCATTGATCATAGTCATTCTACACGTCACGTAGTTGATTATGACGTCATATGATGGATGGATACAGTGGAAGGTGAATTTTTACGTGTGTTGGAATCGATTTGAAACATTGAAAGATGAAATCCAAAAATCTAAAATTTCAAAGTAACAGAGCTGTTGAATATTTTTTTAATTAACCTGACTGAGTAATGTTTACAATTCGTACACTAGACGGAATTCTATTTTAGGTACGGAGCTATGCATCAGTATGATTTTGACGTCAGCTAACTAATGATGTAATGGACCTTTCCAAGTTTATCCAACAATCACATGACGTCATAATCAATTACGTGATGTGCAGGATAACGTCATAATTATGACGTCATGAATGATGCGAAATAGTCTGTCTGCAGCGCTCAATAGTCTTACACGCTGTACGAATTGTATGCCTTTGCCATTTAATATTTTGAAACTAATTTGACTGGACGTTGTTGCTGCCATAGACAGCAACAGCGCCCAGTCAAATTAGTTTCAAAATATTTAACAGCATACCTGCATAGTTTTCTGGAAA
>CM067373.1:131116880-131142880 GCA_034401795.1 Chaetoderma sp. LZ-2023a | reverse complement strand
GAAAAAATGCATTAAAATGTTCTCAAAAACAGCAAAGGGTCAAAACATCTTCAAAACACAAAAACCTCTTAAACTCACAGACATAGGCAAGTCACAGATGATCAACATTTCCAGAGCCTTTCCTCACAAAATCCTACCTAAATCTATAACCCACAGCTTTGCAAACAACATCGAAATCCACACATATAACACTAGGAACAAACATGATCTCCACATTAGATACACACGAACAGACACAGGGAAACGTAGAATTTCAGTTGGTGTCGTCAAAGCATGGAATAATATAGATAAACACACACGCGAAAAAATACTAACACTAAAATCATACAAAGACATAATTAAAACTAGCATACTCAATACATACTAGATCTGGAAAACACAATGCCAAGATAACTAAGATCACACACTCCTGTATCATTGCCATAGCCACTATCATAACAACCTACTACTACTACTACTACTACTACTACTACTACTACTACTACTACTACTACTACTACTACTACTACTACTACTACTACTGCTACTACTACTACTGCTACTACTACTACTACTACTACTACTACTACTACTACTACTACTAATCAGGCAATTGGGCCGATTTACACCATGAATATCTATACCATGAAAAAGTGGGTCCTCCCTGAGGGTTGCTCCTAATGCCTCCATTGCTATGACGAATAACACGGGAGACAATGAACACCCTTGACGCACACCACGCTCTAAAATAATGGGTTGACTTTTAAAATTGTTTACGAGGTATTTGCTGCTAATATTGCCATAGAGAATTCGGATCCATTTTATGAAATTTGGTCCCAAACCAATGTGACTGAGTGATTTAAACATAAACTCCCATTGTAATCGATCAAACGCCTTTTCGATGTCTAAACCTATAATGGCTCCTGGGGCATTACCTTTCTCAACCAAATGTATAATGTCTCTAATTAAAAATGTATTGGTCAAGATAGAGCGGCCTGGAATAGAGCAAGTTTGATCGGTATGGATAACTTCATCCAGAACACTAGCAAGTTTTTTAGCAAGCGCTTTCGAAATAATCTTATAATCGACACAGAGGAGCGAGATGGGTCTGTAATTTTCTAGACTCTGTCGATTCCCTTTCTTGAATATAAGTTGAACATATGCTTGCGACATGGTAGAAGGGAGTCTACCATGTGAGAAAATTTCATTTATTACTTGAATAAACTCTGGCCCAATGAGATGCCAAAATGTCTGGTAGAATTCCACACTAAGTCCATCACCTCCTGGAGCTTTGCCACCCTTCATATGTTTTAGAGAAGTGGTCAGATCAGCTAGTGTTAATGGGAGCTCACAGAATTCCGTGCTCGATTTTGAGAATGCATTTTTGACATTGGCTAGCATCTCAGATGACTTTATATCATTACTATTATCAGATTTATATAACATATGATAAAATGTTTCTACCGTTTCCATAATTTCCTTTTGCGTAGAGCAATTTTGGTTGTTATTGTTGTTGTTGTTGTTGTTGTTGTTGTTGTTGTTGTTGTTGTTGTTGTTGCCGTTGTTGCCGCCGTAGTTGTTGCCGTTGTCGTTGTTATTTAAACTCCTAATTAATTTCTCAACTCCTCTAGATTTTTCGAGCCCATAAAAGTATTTCGTTGGTTTCTCTCCTTCGATATACATTTGTGTTCTGCTCCTAGTTATTGCAGCTTCAGCCCTATATCTATCTACTTGCGTAAGCTTTGATTTTATATCGCTTAGCCGTTCACTATGCTGACTATCACCATTCACAACCTTCCTACTTAGGAGAAACAGAGAACGCTCAAGTGCTTTCTTCTCCTTGCGCATCATTCGCGCTTTCCCAATGGCATATTGTTTTGAAATGTGGGCAAATCCAACTTTTACATCTTCCCACCATATTATTAAATTGTCATGGGAATTTTTGTTTCGAAGCTTATGTTGCCAAAAACTTTTAACACAAGTTTGATATTTAGATTCATTTAGCAGCGAATTATTAATTTTCCAAAATCCAGGGCCGCGTTTAACCCAGTCGGCATTATCCAGCGTGATGTAAAACATGTCATGGTCAGAGAACGTAATGGAATACATACCAGCAGTTGCCAGATTTCCTTTCAATGTTCTTTGAATATAAATTCGATCTATTCTAGAGGCGAGTTGGCCGTTATTTGAATGCCATGTGAAATCACAACCCTCTGGATTTAATATTCGATAACTATCCAGTAAATGTTCTGCATCACATATAGCTTTAAGTCTGCGATGCGATGTGTCACCATAGCCAGAAAGTGAACTTCTGTCTCGCGTCCCATCCATAACACAGTTAAAATCACCACCCAGGATAATATTGTCAGCATTATCATTAAGAATGGGTGATATACTGGACAAGAATGCAACGCCGGTGCCTAGACTGAAACTAAAGTGTAATTTGACCCTTCTATGTCGACTACAACTTTAACCCACCGCCCATTGTTATCAGATGAAGAAGAAATGATATTTATCCAGCTGAGGTATTTTGGGAGAAACAAAATTGCAACACCTGCACTCGGTTCATTGGCAACAGAGTAATTGAGTTCTCCATTCGTCAAACACCTGAACCTTTCAATAACCTCTATATCTTGTAATTTTGTCTCCTGCAGCATAATAATGTCAACTTTTCTTGCCTTTAATTCATCTAATAGTACATGTTGTTTTATTTCGTCATTTAAACCTCTGCAATTTAATGTGCAAATTAACATTAAAAATATTTTAAAACATAAATTTAAAACTGACATATTTTAATTTGATTTGTTTTTCTTACTCAAGTTCTTTTTCGCCCATTTACCAATCTTTTCATTGAATTCTGAGGTGTTTAATTCAATTACTGTCAGATGCTGATATTTTGATACATCAGAATCATTGCGTAACTGACGATAGCGCACACCCTTCTTTGTTATGTAAGGGATCAATACCTGCCCTGTTTCTGAGCGGTACATAACCATTTCCGCATTTTGAGAACTCTGTGTACTGACAGATATATCCGAATCAGCAACAGATACGCTATCATCATAATCATATGACATATCATGAACATTGTCTTCTTCAACATCAGAATCTGAACTTGAGTCATCTTTTTGTCGCTTAAGGCTACTTTCTGTCTTGCGAGGAATGCTGGAGCTGGTGCTTGTTAATTCTTTGCTGGCTCCAACAGCAATATCTGTTTTACCTTCCACACCTTTCAAGGTAACAGTCAGAGAGCCCTGATCTAGTATTGAATTATCAGCGCTTTGAGTGGACTGTGATCTGAATCGTGTTTGCCCTAGTTGTAGACTTTCTGACTCGGATGTTAAACTAACATACTTAGCCATTGGTACAGGAGTGTGTGTCACATTCTCGCTCAATACCTCAATAGAATCTGCCATGTCTTCTACTACAGGATTAGCTGGTTTATGAACATCAGCTGCAGTAGCCGTTTTGTAAACAGCAGCTACAGCAGCCGGTTCAGGCTCCTGGTGATTCTTTGGTTCTGAAGCACTTCGAGTTTGATTCTTTGTTGCTTCCTTACATCGCCATTTACAGTGATCAGTTGACCCACAAATTAAGCATTTGTCCTTATGCGGACATGCGCTAGCTAGGTGGTCGGTACTGGTACACATGTGACATGTCTTGATCTGGCCCCTGTACCATAACGGCAGAAAAAACGTATTGTCAATTGAGAGCGTACTTGGAAGAGGTTTTGAAATATCTTTCATCCACACTCGTCTAACTCCATTTTCTAGAGATCTGTCAAATTGGTACGTCTCATTCTCTATTGAAACTACTCGACCATACTTGGCCATTTCTGCGCTAATTCGTTCATTAGGTATTTCTAATGGCGCCTTCACTTTAATTAGCAGTTTATCTGAATCTATTTCCTGTACCTTACAGACTTCTCCATTGACAATCAGTCCATCCTCCAATAATTTGTCTTTAATTCCCTCATTGCATACCGTAACATGCCACACTGACCTGCTTATATTAATCAGGCCCTTTAACACCTTTGGACCCGAACCAACAACCTCTTTCAGGCCATGATAAAGGTCAATGGCCCCCACACTCCACCCGCCAGTCGTCACCCTTAAGGCTCAATTCCTGTTTATATTTGCTAGACATGCTTTAACGCATAGGGCGATAATATAGCGGCGCTCTAGCTCAACAGTAAGCCGAGAATGTAGCGACTCTCTCTACGACTGAAAATCCAGCACGGACAGCCAGAATATAAAGTCAGCCAACAATAAAAGCGCTAATATAACGGACCGTGAAATGGGAAAAATCCCAACAACAATAGGACAGAAAAAGCGATACACAACAGAGGAGGCCGGCTGAAATGGCCACAGCAGTGATAAATAAATTACTGCAGCCTGAAAACTTTCGTCGCAAAAAACGACCTCCCACAACAAAACTTGCAAAATTAAATATAACTAAACTAACGTATATACACTTATACAACAACAGGAGAAAGAATAAGCATGAGTGAGTAGTAGAAACCGTCTAAAATCGACATAATTAGCAGAGCCAAAAGACAGCATGTGCTATGATTGACTACTACTACTACTACTACTACCACTACTACTACTACTACTACTACTACTACTACTACTACTACTACTACTACTACTACTACTACTACACCATAATGCACTATTACAGCTATCGTGACTACTGCTTCCTTCAATCTGACGCACTTCAACAAGTGCTACTACTAAATAGCAACATATGGGTTGAGCTGGGGTAATTAGCATGTATGACCCCCATCCCCCTTCCTCCCCCCCCCCCCCTCCAAATATAAATCTCTAATCTCAATAACTAAAAGGAAAAACATAGATGTATTGTATCGTTTGTTCTTTTTTCTATGTCTACTTAGCTCAGTACCGTATCTGTACATTCACAAGTATGTCTCACATTCTATGCTAATCTGTGTGTATAATTGTCTATGTATGTTTAATGTTAGGTGGCCGCCACCACTATAGGCAATGCCTTCGGCGGACAACCTGTATTGAAAGTATGTAAATTGGTATCCAAGAAGCAAATAAATAATATTGAATCTTGAATCTTGAATCTCATGACGGCATACAGTAATCAATTACGTCAACAGTTAGCTGACGTCATAATCATAATGACGTATCCAGTTCCGTCATAAACATCGGAAAATCCGTCAGTAGTGTGTGAATTGTATGTCTTTGCTGACATTACAATTTCATAAGCTTTATGTTGAATATTTTGAAACTAATTTGACTGTGCGAAGTTGCTGCCACAGCTTACTGTATGGTTACCTTGAAATTTAAATTCTGGGATTTCTAATGTCACGGTTTTAAATCGACTTCAACACGAGAAAAATTTGGGCGGAGCTTAACTAGAAATGGACGGAGAGTAGCTAGAAGTCGACGGAGAACAGCTAGAAGTCGACGGAGAACAGCTAGAAGTCGACGGAGATTAGCTAGAAGTCAACGGAGAATAGCTAGAAGTCGACGGAGAACAGCTAGAAGTCGACGGAGAATAGGTAGAAGTCGACGGAGATTAGCTAGAAGTCGACGGAGATTAGCTAGAAGTCGACGGAGATTAGCTAGAAGTCGACGGAGATTAGCTAGAAGTCGACGGAGAATAGCTAGAAGTCGACGGAGAACAGCTAGAAGTCGACGGAGAATAGCTAGAAGTCGACGGAGAACAGCTAGAAGTCGACGGAGATTAGCTAGAAGTCGACGGAGATTAGCTAGAAGTCGACGGAGATTAGCTAGAAGTCGACGGAGATTAGCTAGAAGTCGACGGAGATTAGCTAGAAGTCTACGGAGAATAGCTAGAAGTCGACGGAGATTAGCTAGAAGTCGACGGAGAACAGCTAGAAGTCGACGGATATTAGCTAGAAGTCGACGGAGATTAGCTAGAAGTCGACGTAGATTAGCTAGAAGTCGACGGAGATTAGCTAGAAGTCGACGGAGATTAGCTAGAAGTCGACGGAGATTAGCTAGAAGTCGACGGAGATTAGCTAGAAGTCGACGGAGAATAGCTAGAAGTCGACGGAGATTAGCTAGAAGTCGACGGAGAACAGCTAGAAGTCGACGGAGATTAGCTAGAAGTCGACGGAGATCAGCTAGAAGTCCACGGAGATTAGCTAGAAATCGACGGAGATTAGCTAGAAGTCGACGGAGATTAGCTAGAAGTCGACGGAGAACAGCTAGATGTCGAGAGATTAGCTAGAGGTCGACGGAGATTAACTAGAAGTCGACGGAGAATAGCTAGAAGTCGACGCAGAATAGCTAGCAGTCGACGGAGAACAGCTAGAAGTCGACGGAGATTGGCTAGAAGTCGATGGAGAACAGCTAGAAGACGACGACGAACAGCTAGAAGTGGGATTTTCGATTATGTTTACTTACCGTTTACAAACTCTCATGGTTAAGTTGACCTTGTGTCACTGATCATGTTAAACAACTAAATCGCACGATCAATAGGCTATTAGGACAGATAATCCATAGTCAGGCATTCACCAACTTTTTATCACATGTCTTACAGAACCGCCATATTTTGGCCACAAAAAAAATGTCTGTTAACCCTTAGCATTCTGGTGTCAAAACTAAATTTTCAAATTAAATTAAAAGATGAACTGTTGTTCATTTTTCAACAAATTTGGTGGGCGATGATGCTGTCTCATCCACCAGAATTGTTGAAAGATGTACCCCAGTTTCTCTGATATTGACACGGTGAAAGATAGAATACTGACAACAGAGTAGTAAGGGTTAAGCAGGCTTGATTCGTACCTCAAGCCAAAAAACATAAACTGATTGAAAGCTAAGGGGGAGGACTGCTTTTAATCATATTAACTTTGGTTTAACATATTTAGTAGAATAGTATATAATATTTATATGAGCCTCCTCGTGTTCTATTAGTAACAAGAGGCCCAAAGGGCCTGAATTGCTCACCTGGAACATATTGGCATTCCAACTAGAAAGGTCGCCGACTATAAGTAGAATCCTAAGGTTTTGCCCAGAATTGCAACAAGAAATAGGTCATCCAAGAAGGCTGTCAAACAGATCGACCCATCAGGTTCTCTTGAACTAGATGAAGTTTCCCGAGTTTCACATCAATCCACAAAGCGGTTTCGGAGAAGATTGTTAAAGAACTTTCTAAAATTCGGTCAAAATCCAAGATGGTCGCCGATCAAATTGGCCTACTGGCCTTGTTTGAACAAAACTGTAGAGGTTCTCGAGAAGACATTTTTAATTTCCTTTTGCTTTTGTGTGGGAGCTTTCGGAGAGGAAAAGATCAACGCTGGTCACGAAACCGTTTATCGGACAGTTTGGAAAATGACAAATTTGAAATCAGAATACCCCAAAACCTTAGGAAAACCAATTTCGCCTTCGAAAGTCATCAAATAAAATAAAATTCAATAAAGCTACCAAGTACGCAACAGTTTGATTGTCCCACGGCGGCCATCTGTTTTACTTATCAGCTTTGCCTGACCAAACATGAATGGCCGTTTGTCCCAAATTATATCTCCTAAATTTTGGCCCGATCCGTTTCGTGGTTCTGGAGAAAAAATCTGACCAGCAGTTGCCGAGATGTGCGTATATACAGCCTTTGACCCGATCCGGATCCTGGTTCTTTAATCCGCATCATGGCCAAAGTCCGGAAATCCTCTTGCAAGGCAAGTTCCTTCCTCGTGTTATAATTTGAGCCGAAATTGAACCAGTAGTGTTTTAGATACAATACCGACGGACGGACGAGCATACGCGCGCGCGCCCACTGCCGCACACCCGCGCGCACACGCACGCACACACACGGATTGCAATACCCGCTTCCCCTCACGGGGCGAGGATAATAATGATAAATTGATGATGATGATGATGATGATGATGATGATGATGATGATGATGATGATGATGATGATGATAAATTAACAGTAGAAATTTGTAGTGTGTACATATTTTTTTCTCTATCACTCTGTACTGTGAGTAGTGGTTTTGAGAGTAAATAAACCAGACCTCAACTTATTGATTAAATCTCTTTATTAACTATAAACCGGCTCACGTCCATGGCTATTACCTGTTGTTCAACTTCACGGGACGACAATAATATACGGCTCTTATTAGGCTTGGCACTGCCGGGTTTAATATTCACGACTCCGACACTAGATAGATAACCTTTTACTTGCAGTATACAATACTACACCATGTTTCACATTGATGCGAGTGCTCTTATACTGCTGAGGACCCGTCCAGATCATGGTTATGATACGCTGTATGATTGAGCTAGAAGCTTATCGGCGTATGAACCAAACAGACTAGCCATAGTCCATCCATATATGTTGACAAGTCGGATAGTAGCCTATATCTCAACTTTCTACATTTTGAAGCTTCTCGTGATGCTCATGATTGACCTAAGGTCAGTTCACATGAGAAGGGAATAGGCCATTGATCGCGTTACATAAACAGTATGAACAACGTATCCATGTCCGATTTGAATTGTCACATTCAGCTGCCCGCTCAATGCCAATGGATGCATCCACTTTTAGCTATGCCCCGCCCATGTCTAGCTAAGCTCCGCCCATGCTTTGAGCGTGTTGGGATCTATTTATATACTTTGAATCATGAATCCCCCGCCCACAGAATCCCAATTCCATCGTAACCATACAACTAACCTGTTGAATATTTTGAAACTAATTTAACCGGGGGTTGGTGCTGTGGCAGCAACAACGTCCAGTCAAATTAGTTTCAAAACAGTAATCCAAATGTTTATTAAATGGTAAAAGACAAACAACTCATACAACTGACGGACTATTTCAGGTCATGATGGAGAATTTCTGTCAATAAATAATTAATTGTGACGTCAGCCTACATGTGACGTCATATACTTGACTGACAGATCGGATTCATCCATTGAATACAGTTAGAGGCAACACGCAAATTGTCCTTGCACGGGCGAACATTTCTGTTTTCAGTAGGCCTATCTTATGTACACGTGCACTTCTCTTGCTGAAAGATTAGATCAGATCAGGCGTCCAATAACTTGGAAACTTCTGTACCATGTAGGCCTACCTGAGAACCGTGTATCTGCTTGTTATCCCTACAACCAACACTTGACGCGACAAAATAGACAGGCGCCTTCACTGGCAGCTGTATTTATTTAGATATACATTTATGCTTTCGCTGACTGAAACCCTAGAGCAAACATCAGAATATTATTTTATACAAAGGCGCATTTAAATCACGCTACACGACATTACCGCATACCTTTGCGCAAGCTATATGTTCATACATTCTGTATATTTGTTGTCATTGAAAACGGCAATACTCGTATTTCCGTTATAGTGGGGCGGATATGTAACAAATTTGAGGTAAGATGTTCCATTCTGGCAGAAAGCATGAAATTTGGCATATAGGTGGTTTAAGGTATGCTGAACATAATTAGATGCGGTGACACGTGATTCTACCAAGGGAACCCATTCAAAATGGGGGATTCAAAATGGCCGCCTTCCCAGCGGAAAATCTGCATTACTCAAGTTCTAGATGGAGTAGAGGGCTGGAATTGATGTCAAATTAAGGGTTTCTTGGGTCACTGGTTATGATTTTACCCATTACAATACTCTAAATAGATAAACATGCTGTAAAATATATTATTATTATTATTATTATTATTATTATTATTATTATTATTATTATTATTATTATTATTATTACCATCATCATCGTCGTCGTCGTCGTCGTCGTCGTCGTCGTCGTCGTTGTTGTTGTGACATTTGTAAATTAGTAGTATTATTGCTAAACATGTGTACACACATGTTCCGGGCGGAACATTTTAGAAACAGGTTTTCCCTACTCAAAACAATTGGTCTATACGTTTTCTCCAGTAAAAGTAATTGTATGCCAGCCCCTCGCTTCGCCAAGCATTATTTCGTTGCGGATTTCCATATAATTATTGTAGTTTCCTAAACTCACACTGACTATTTAAATATATCAGGAGAATACATAGCTGCATATCAATCACGCACACGCGTATTGTGCTCTGCTTATAGACAGAGACAATAAATAGCCTATTATATTCTCGCATTCAAGTCAATATGTCAAAGAAAGTGAAATTGACATCTGATCCCACAGTGGATTTAGCACACACGAACTGGTTCCTGTGTGTTATTTGCCAGCAGTCCACAACGGGGCATCTCATAGATCCATGTAGTAACACAAATCGTGACAATGTGATTACGAGTTATAGGTCATTAGCTGATAACCTTGATAGGCTATAGCCACTCCATGCCCTTCCACCATACCTGGATCTATGTAGGTTGAATGATGGATCCGGAATTGCGAAATTGTGAAACATACACACAGAAATATCAATGATAACTGTCACCATGAGCAGATTCCGAGTAAGCAGAAATTGTGTGCTTTAAACACAATTTGTCTTATTGATGCAATCGAGGAAATGGGAAACCCATTTTTAGATGACAGTTTTGACTTAGTGACTCTAGATACCAAAGTCATTATGTCCGAGTCTGTAGTGAATGCGATCCGAACAGCAGAAGAACTAGGCATCAGACAGTGCCACGCATTCGTTGCAGATCGACTATCTGTATCATCAAAATCGGTATATGACCCAATCCAAAAGAACAATTTGGCTTTGTTCAAATCAAAACAGAAGAAGAGTACCAGAACCAACAAGAAACGTGTTGCAATGAAGAGATGTGTACAGTTATTCTCTAGGCTGTGCATTTCCTGCCAATCCAGAGACGGAGGCCTTGATTCATTCTTTGAGCATGAGAATCATCCATGGCCCCCATCACTTGCTGAGAGCAACGCAATGCGGCAAGGCAGCAAATCAGATCTGATGGGATGTTTGGAAGCATTAGTAGCTCGTGCAGCTGATTGTCCAGAGGTTGAAGTGAAGATCATTGACGGAGCAGCTATGATGTGTAATCTAGATCCCAAGAAATCAAACGTGGTTGTGAACGTATTTGGAGATTGTGCAGAGCACGTCTTCCTCCCACACATTGCTAGACAACTACAGACGGTTAAAAGATTGGGTGTTGTATGGGACGTGTATAAGGCTGGAAGCTTGAAGACACAGGCTAGAGAATTACGGGGGCATGGTGAAGCTCTTCGTGTTGCATCGAGTACAAGACTCCCTCAAAATTGGAAAACTTTCCTACGAGTTGATGCAAACAAAACAGGCTCTTCACCTTTCTCGCACATACATTGGAGTCATTCGAGCTACCAGACGGAAAGATACTCGTCACAACATGTGAGGAAACGTGCTGATGAGGCCAGAGCATGACGTCTCACAACTCGCACCATGCATGCAAGATGAAGCAGATGGTAGAATGTTGCTCCACGCCTTCCATGCATATCACCAAGGTTATCGAACAATAATGATTCATGCTACAGATACAGACGTCGTAGTCCTAGCCATACGGACAGCAAACCTCCATGGGTGTGATCTCTAGGTCGCATTTGGCCATGGGAAGACCTTCCGCTATGTATCAGCTCATGGCATTGCAACAGTTTTGGGTGCAGAAGCGTCACAAGGACTGCTATTTATGCATGCTTTCTCTGGGCGTGACACTGTGTCTGCATTTTGTGGGATTGGTAAGAAGACAGCATGGGAAGTTTGGAGGACTTCAGATCTATTCAAGTCACTATTTAGGAGACTGTCTGATGCCCCGTCGTCTCTGTGTGACAATGACATGGAAACGCTGGAGAGGTTTGTCGTACTACTGTACAAACGCACATCGCCATTGTCAAAGGTTAATGAGGCACGAAAACGGCTTTTCGCTTTTGGCAACAGGCAGCTAGAAAACATTCCTCCGACCAGTGCAGCTCTGTTGCAATACACCAAACGTGCTGCGTTCCAGGCAGGTCATCTTTGGGGCCAATCACTCCACGCAAATGCAAAAACGTCATCGCCAGCTGACTGGGGTTGGGTCAGAGATGGAGACCCTTGGTCACCGCAATGGAGTTTGCTTGCAGACGCATCTAAGGCATGCCGGGAACTCGTGAAATGTGCATGCAAAAGTAATTGCACTGGCAGATGCAAATGCTATAAATCCAACTTACCTTGTATACAGTTTTGCTCATGCGGTGCACAGTGCGTGTGACGTCTGTGAATCATGACTCAACAATCAACAGCATCATGTATAGCCTTGCATACCCTAATAGGATAATTGAACGTATCTATAACGACCATTACTTGGTTCGGTATTAAGAAATAAAGTAATTTAAACTATTTCTAGATGCTATATTGCTTTTATTCTCAAGAGATGGATCTTTTAAATAACACATCTTAAAGAGCCACCGTCTTTTGACATCAAACACAGGTGGTCGCTATGGAATGATTGATATTTACATATTTAGAGTATTGTAGTGAGTAGAATTATAACGATTGACCCATGAAACCCCTAATTTGACATTAATCCCATCTCTCTACTCCGTCTAGAGCTTGAGTAATGCGATATTTTCCGCTGGGAAGGCGGCCACTTTGAATCCGCCATTTTGAACGGGTTCCGTTGGTAGAATCACGTGGCACCGCATCTAATTATGATAAGGATAGCTTAAACCACCTATATGCCAAATTTCATGCTTTCTGCCAGAATGGAACATCTTTTTCCCTACTATTAGTTCTATTAATAGCCATAATCGGCCTTAATGTTAATAAGTCCGTGACGCCAGAGGGTCTAAACGCTCTGATGTTCAAGGGGCAACACGATAAGTGATCGGGTATTGTATTACGGTTATATTTCAGAACTCCAATAGCCTACCTGCCACATAATTACATAAACAATATATCAGTGTTAAGCTGACGGATTATTGGCGAAGGTTTTTGGCATTTTGGATTTCTAAATGCAAATCTAGATTTGTACCAAGATAACGATGTTACTGACCTCAAATGTATGTGCGTCTTTGTGCTGCTCTTACTGGTTGAATTAACTGTATGTTCATACTTATTCTCAATAATCGGCCAATTCTAAAATAAAAGTAAGATGAGCTAAGCAGAACCTGCATTTTATACAACCGTTACAATGACCTTTTACCTCATGATCTCAATATCATTGTACTCCATCCCATTGATTTAGGGAAGCATGTGTCCAAGTTTAGTCATAATATGGTGAAGCAATACTGAGATATAAGACGATACGTTGAGCTAAAAACGACTTAACCGTTAAAAAATGTTTTATACCAAGGTCACAGAGATCTTGAACTTTAACCTCATGACCTCAATATCATTGTGCCCATTCTGTTGAGAGATGGAATCATATATTCAAGCTTAGTCCCAATAGTGTGAAGCCATGCCGAGAGTAGTAGAAGGACTACGGATGGGCGGCTGTTCTGATTGGCCGAGAGCTGGATGACGTCATCTCATTTGCATATTAGTCCACGCCCACTTAACCGTCAAAAAATATTCGAATCTGATTGGTCGAGAGCGAGGGCTATTGTTTGGCTCTCAACCAATCAGATTCGAATATTTTATGGGTAAAAGTGGGCGTGGTCTAATATCCAAAGTAGATGGCGTCAACAAGTTCTCAGCAATCAAACCAGCCACCCATCCATTCATATCATTCTGTGGTGTGTCGCCAAATGAAGGGCCATGTGACGCCTTATGGGCAAACAGAACAACTGCTTACACAGTGGCCACTGCTTGACTGACGTAACGAGGTGTGAAATCGCTAGGGTGGGTGGGATCAAACCGAGGTCAAGTGACCTCTCACAGCCTATAAGAACAGATGCCTATATAGTTGACATTGTTTGAGATGTCAATCAAGGTCACATGCCATCTCTCAGTGAATCAGAACAGCTGCATATATGAATGTCGTTGTTTGAGATGGGCTGTCCATCGTGGTCATGTGACATCTCACAGCCAATCAGAACAGCTGCTTATCATCATCATCATCATCATCATCATTATCATCATCATCATCATCATCATCATCATCATTTTACGAGGCATAAGCCATTGACTTGTTATTGCCTCAGTGTTTTTGTTGTAGTATGGCTTGCTCAGTCCAAATCAAAAGTTCTTTCTTGGATATCTAGTTTGTTCTTGAATGATTTGTCTGTTGTTGATTAATTAAGTCTCCTTGAAACCGATAGATTTGAGAGTTTAACTCTTACCACTCCGATGTCAATATATTCTATCTTTTGCTGTGTAAATAACAAAGAAGCTGGTGTACATTTCTCAACAGTTTGGTTGATGCTGACAGCAACATCATCCACCAACTTTACCGAAAAAATGAACACCAGATCATCTTTTAATTTAATATGAAAATTTAAAATCCTGACATCGGAGCGGCAAGGGCTAACACTGATTTGTGGAAATGCTGTGGTGGAGATGGGTGTTCTCCACGTCAGCTGCGGTGTGCCACCTGCACTCATGGTTACACACTGCTGTGCCTAGTATTTGTTTGCACGCTGACATGTGGAGGCTATGGTTGGTCTTATTGTTGTTTTTATTTTCTGTGTGTGTCGCTATCCGAATATCCTTCTCTACACTAGTGTCTCTTCATGCTACCACAACATGTAGACATGGAAGCACAGACTTATCTACCGATAATTGAAATCGCTACAGAGCATGTTTTTGTCGATGCACAGCCTACTCCAAGATAAGTCCACTATATTGGAAGAATTTCAGTATGACTTTGTGCTTGGCTGGTATACATATGCCTGTTCAGTCGAATTCAAATGATCGTTCTTTGAAGTAGATATCTAGTTTGCGCTGTAATAATTCAAGTGTTGTTGCTTCGACTATTGTAGCTGGCAGTGAATTCCACTGTGGTACCACTCGGTTAGCGAAAAAGTACTTGCAAATATCTTTGCTGCTGCGCTTTATGTTGAGCTTGACCCTATGCCCTCTGGTCTGTGTAACACTGGATGGCCCGAAAAAGTAGTCCTTATCAATATTATATAGATCGCTGATGAGCTTGAATGTTTCAATTAAATCTCCTCGGAATCGTCTTTATTTTAGTGACATTAGATTTAGGGCTTCAAGTCATTCCGTGTAGGTATACTTTTTGATTTGCGGGACGAGTTTTGTTGCTTGGCGTTGAACTCTTTCTAATAGCTGTGATTGCCTTTTCAATCTTGGTGACCATGCCGAGTTGCAGTATTCGAGAATAGGGCTCACTAGAGATTTGTACAATAGTGTGAAAGTAGATGGGTAAATTAAGTTGGTAAATGTTCTCTTGATTAGTCCTAATGTGCTGTTCACCTTGGATACGATATTCCCTATATGTATATCAAATGAAAGGTTTCTGTCAATATGCACGCCCAAGTCTTGTTCTACCTCTGACGTTGATACAGGATATCTATCGGGCATATCTGTCATATAGTATTTGGTTTGAGGGTTGTTTCTGCCGAAATGTATGACATGCGTTTCATCTGTGTTGAAAGATAGTTGCCATATCTGTGACCACTTACATACTTTTTCTATGTTGTCCTGAATCTTACTGGTAGCTGCGTTGCTATATATCTTTGTGTTGTCCATCAGGTAGGTCATTTATATATATCAGAAAAAGGTATAGGTCCCAGGACACTTCCTTGTGGCACACCGCTGGTCACCTCAATCCAGTCTGATGTTGTATCATTGATCCTTACTCTCTGGCTTCTGTTACATAGGTAGTTTCCTATCCATCTTACTAAGTTGTCGCCAATACCATAGCGTCTCAGTTTTGTTTGGAGTCGCTTGTGTGGTACAGTGTTGAATGCTTTTGAGAAGTCTAAGTATACTGCATCGACAGGTTCATTTGAGTCAAGTTTGGCTGTTATATCTTCGAGGTATTCTAGTAGTTCAGTTGTACATGATCTATTTGTCTGAATCCATGCTGGCATTTGGTAAATAGATTGCCTGTTTCCAGAAAATTTACAATGCTATGTCTTATAAAAGACTCTAGGACCTTACATAAGGTAGAGGTGAGACCAATTGGCCTGCAGTTGCTTGGGTCGTTTTTGGAACCTTTTTTGGGTATGCAGCATACATTTGCCATTTTCCAGATGTCCGGTAATATGCCTTCTTCCAGAGACTTTTTAAAGATTATGCATAGTGGTCTACTAATTTCTTTAGCCGTTTCTTTTAATAATCTCACTGGTATTTCATCCAGGCCATTGCTTTTATTGGGGTTGAGTCCTTTCAATTTATTTTCGATGGCATTAGGTGTTATTATTACGTCTTTTAGTACAATATCATTGCTTCTAGGGCTAATGATTGGTGTAGAATGAAGATTTTCCGAAGTGAACATACTTGAGAAGAATTTGTTAAGAATGTTGGCTTTTTCTTTATCATCTGTAGTTATACTGCCGTTAGCTGGGTTACGTAGCTTGCTAATTGATTCACGTAAAACTGTTTTACTCTTGAGATAGTTCCAAAAAGCTTTGGGATTTCTCTTGCTTTTACTTGCTACTTTATGCTCAAATGTCTGTTTTGATTTTCTGATGCATGCCGTCACTTTGTTTCTAGCAATTTCATAAAGGGCATAAGCTGTGGTTTTCTTTGTTTCATTGTATCTTTTTGTATGCCCGATTTTTGCTATTTAGTGATTCTGTTGTGGTACTGTCAAGTCAGAGGTGCTTTTTCTTATCGCATTTTTTATGAAGAGATATACTGCTCTTTCATTATGATCAATGTTTTGTGTAGGAGGTTCCAAGCTTCTGATGCATTAAGTTCGTGCAGATGATTCCAGTCAGTCGTTCCTAAGTCTTTTGTCATTTCCGTATACCATCCTTTATTCACCAGTAGCTTTGGCTTAGCTGTTTGTTTGCTTGTGCTTAAGATGTTAGGATGTAGTAATATTTGTAGAACATTATGGTCACCTTTTCCTAGTGGAGGTAGGTGGGTTATTTCATGGATGACGTTTTGGTTGTTTGTTAAAACTAGATCCAAAATATTTGAAGTCTGATTTATTCTATGTCATGTCGCATTAGTAACTAGTTACTGTCGAAAAATACTGCTGCTAGTTTAAAAAAATGCATCTTCATCTTCATTTGAACAAAGTCCAGTGCACCAGTTAATCGATGGGAAATTGAAATCTCCTACTATAAGAATGTGATCTTCATTTGCTGTATCAACTTTGTTTAGTAGATTTACGAGTTTGTTATTGTTTGCGCCATCCGAGTTGGGACTTCTGTAGATACAACCAACAAGAATTTTCTTTTTGTTGTGTCGTCCATGTACTCCACACCGATTCCTGAAATCTGTCATCATTTAGGGTTTCACAGTTTTAAGCATTTAATGATACATGGGTATAAGTAATGACTCCTCTTGATGGATTATTATTCAGTGAGAGATGGTACTCATCAATCTGTAGTTCACTGACGTTTATGGTTGTGTCTTTTGGTAAGGCTTCTGATATTAGTATGATAGCAGGGCGAATCTTGTGTACTAGCGCTTCAAGTTCAGCTTTTTATTGATTAGACTCTCTGCATTTGTGTATATTCATGTATTAGTTACTGTTTTATAATTTATATCATTGTTTATTTGAATATGTGTTGGTGTCTGTGTTCTCACCAGTTAGTGTTTTACATGTTTTATGGCTTATGTGTTTGTGTTTTGTTTTTTCATGTCTTCCCTTGTCCAAGGTTGTATAGCTTATTATGTATTTATTGCAACTCATAGTGTATTTGGGTGCCTCATTATTGGGTATAGCTACAGTTTCTTCGCTTAGTGTTGAGTATCGGTTTGAGAGATATGTTGGCATTGTGTGACGCATGAACTGGTTTGTAGCTGGGTTCATCTTCTCCATGGTGTGGCTTGGGTATAATAAAAATCCTGTGATTCTGAGGTGGTGTTCATCGAAGAGTGAAGAAGGTAACTGATGTTATCTAACAGGAGGCAGAGGCCTTCATGGTTAGGGTGGACATCATCCCAAAATAGGTTGTGGTGTGGTTCACCATTGATGTCGCTGAATAGCTCTGTATTGTTAATGAAGTTGGCCTTGTGCCAATTTGTAAGGAACCACAACATTCCGTTGAAGAAATCTACCAAGTTGTTATCACTCCTGTTGTTTGGTCGTGGTAGGTTCGATGAAACAAAGATTTTGGTAGTGGGTGCAATTGTTTGTATGAATTCAATCAATTCGTCATAGTCTCTGATCATACCTTCTAGTTTATGTCTGCTAATACCATTAGTCCCAACATGGACTACTATAGCACCAAACTGTTCCGCTTTAAGTAGAATCTCGAGCTTGTCGTGGATTACTGCTATCATTGTCCCCACTGAAGGATCGTACTATTATGTCCATGTCTACTGTAGACATATAGCGCCCGCTAAGCCTTTTGAAGATTCAGCTGCTGATAAGCAGTGTTTTCTTTGATGTGTCTGTTCTGTGTTGTTTGCTGACTGTTGTGGTGAGTACTGTTCCTTGATGGTGACTTTGGTAGACTGCTGTACAATTGTTTGCGAGTTGAATTTATGTATGTATATGTTTCAGTGTTTCTATGTTTGTTGTTGTTGGTTTTTGGTTTCTGTGTCATTGAGGCTCTCTGTTCATGTTTGTGCGCCGTGATTTTTCGTTCAGTAGTTGTTTGGTGTTGTTTGCCATTGCACTTGTTCTCGTTTTTTGTGGCGATCATTGGGGTACCTTGAGTCGTCAGTTCTTCGGAAGTCTTTCCCTGTTTGTTAGGGCATTTACTCTCGGTTAATTTTGCAACTTGTAGATCATGTACCTGAGTTTGGAGAACATTGAAATTTTTCCTCATTTCTTGTATCTCCTGGAGAACCTATACAAGATTGTCATTAGATGCATGTGTATCCAGATCTATAGTTTCTTCTATGGCAGTGTCACTTAGGTCGCTTTCATTATTGGTCCCTGCTAGGCTCTCATTGCCCTCAGTTTCTACAGCTGCATGGCCTAAGGTGAGGGTAGTCTTGACGGCAGGTTCTGTAATGACCTCCTTGAGTACTGTATCTATGGGGGCATGTGCTAGGTTTTCAGTACTGATATTAACCTGTGGCTGGTGGTGTTGTTCAATCAAGCTCCTGTATCAGGTTGGTGGTTAGTTCCATGGCTTTTTTACAATCTGATATGCTTGTCTGATGCTGTTGTGATGTTGATGCAATTGCGTCATATACAACATCATGTTTATTTATGTGCCAGGCCTGAAACTGTGCCATGAGGCCAGAGATGACTGCACACTCAGAGCATGTATATCTCCGATTAGAAGATGTCAAAACTGCAAGCATGTAAGGGGGTAAGGATGTACAGATGTAGTGCTTCCAGCCCGTACAGTCGAAGCATCATATCATATATATGTTGTCCTCTTCTTTGCAACTGCATCTAGGCTGTTTCAAAGCTGTCTCTGTGCTTACGTCTGATCTGCTTGAATTATTTGTTGAGCCGCTAATTTCCATGTTTAGATTTGTGTTAGTTGTATGACTGCTATATGTATTCACGCATATGACTGCTGCAGCTACAGCAGCATCATTTTCAGTAGGAGATGTCATGGGATCTTCAAATACTTCTAGAGATGAAATCTCATTGTTCTGCTCAGAGGGAGCATGTGATGGGTTTCCAGCCAGTGTTGCAAAATGTCTCCTATGGTCTTCTACTCGTTTCTCGTTACATTCCACACACAGCCACAGCTCTGAGATCCTATAATCTATAGGCTACCCTGCTGCAAGACAGTCCTTGCACTTCACGATGCTAGTAGTAGATTAGCTGGATTGGGTTGAAATTGAGTGAATTGAATGATGCGACTAAATCAAGATGATTATTTATGCTGATGCTGTTTGTCCATGCAGTATCATCAGACTGGTAAGGCAGTAGTCGCCACTGCCTGAGATGGGCTGGAAATCGATGACACGTGACATATCCCAGCCAATCAGAACAGGCACTTATGTGGTGACCATTTTTTTAGATGGAGAGGTATTGATGTGTGGTGCCATGCGAATAGGTCATATGGCCTGGGGTTTGTGCATGCAACTGTTTCACATGCATAGGGTTTTGACTAATAATATTAATTCTAAGCACACCATTCATTCCCTAAGTTTACATATGTGAAATCTGCTTGGTTGTTGCAATTTTGCAATCTAGAAAGCCATTCACTTGTGTAAGTGTTTACCTATTACTTGCAAAGTTGTAAACCTGTATAAACGTTGCCAAGGAGGTAGGATCATCCCGACACTACTACTACCAGGGGCTGAACGCCCATTTAGAGACAAGCCTCCAAAGTGATATACACCACTGATCACCATCAACCACAGGGCCTCTCTCTCTCTCTCTCTCTCTCTCTCTCTCTCTCTCTCTTTCTATTCTGTGTAGGCTCAGACAAACACGTAGTCTCTGCCAGGGTCGCATCGGCATGATGGGACTACCCATAGGGGCTTCCATCTACCTTGACAACGCTCACCTGGAGGCGGCTAAAGTGATTAGCATGTGAACCACGGCAGACTCTGGCATGTTACGCAGAGAATCTGGTGCTGAGCAGGGGTCTCCAGCAGACAACCACGGCCTACCCTCTCCACCCCATAGAAGTGGCAGACAGACTCGATCTCTTTACGTGGGTGAAAGCGGTCGTAAATGTTTCTCCACAGGGGGTCGACAAGGATTTACTGGTGGTCATCCCGGAAGTGGGCCCACTTGGCATCCAATATCATGGCAGTCTCAGCGCCCTGTTCCACTGCTGTAGACGCCAGCACGAGCAATATGATGAGAATCATGGCTATATATGAAGAGTTAAACTGAACAGAGTGAACCCTTCGAGAAATATATGTGCCAGATCGAGCCCTGTTCCATCCAGATCGATAGTGATCTTCATCCCCTCAGGGGCAGGGGCTAGCTGCTTCACTCTGCCACCGGCTAAGAAAGATTGCTCTAGGACTATATGAGTCGTTTGTGGGCTAGTGAGTCCGACTCGCTGAAGCAGTTTAACAGCAATCCTGACTTTGTAGACATGTGACACACCATCTACCCGTAGGCTGCCCTCCTGGAGGTTAACAGCTTCTTCTGGTCCACCTGTAACCCCGATCCGGGGACCCACCCTCGTCAGGGAGACACCTTCGCCTATGTAGGTGAGGAAGGATGATCCCCGATTGTAGAGCTTTCGAACTGTCCCATCCTTTTTCACAACAGTGGAGAGGGGAGTAACCTCTATGTCAATGACTGTGGGAGGTCTATATAGGGGCAACCATGTTTGCCAGTCATCCCCAGGTCCAGCGTGGTACCACACTTTATTCTTCTAAAATATGAACTGCAGGGTTTTTTGCCAGGGTCAATAGCAGGCCATCATGGGCCATCGGTGGGGCACCGCTCGAATAGGGTTTGACCAGATGAAAGCTGAGGTCGTTATTTAGGATGTTGATGTCTGCCACCTATGTATCCAAGAGCTCAATCAACGGCTCGAGGATGTACTTCCTCTTCGGGAAATCGTACCGAAACACGATCTTGTGGCCATCTATGTTGCGCCCCAGGCGCTCCTTCGACACATCCTTGAGGTCTATGAGCAGCTCCACCCCATCACCCCAATGGGGTGGAGTGAGAATGCCTTTGAGTTTGCTTCATACTGTAGGGCGAATGACTTGCCATCGCTCTCTTCTACCTTGGCAGCATCAACTGCGTACACATCTGCTAGGTCAGCAAGACCAGTCGAGTGAGCAAATATGGGTTCCATAGCAGGCTATAGGAGGGGTTTAAACAGGAGATATAACCATGCCGATTGTCCGACTGCTGCTCTCTGGTAACGTAATCGCACCCTCTTTAGAGCGGAGACTGGTGGTACAGTACCGTGTAGAATGGGTCCTCTTCGAGGTGCCCCAGCAGGGCACAACATACATACACGCCGATGTGCTACATCAACCTCTGGGCAGTGCACACAGCAGCTCACTGGTAGAAGTCAGCTGGGACGTGATAGCGTATCTCCCAGGTGCCAACAGCAACCTATGGAAAGCTATCAGTCCTATCCTGTTCACACCTGTAAATCACCTGGTTGACAGCCCCCCCCCCTCCCCCCCCTCCCCCCCCCCCCCATTAACATATATGCCAGCACGGATGGGGCATTGGACGTCCATTTAGAGTTTACCCTCTTATTACTCATTGACCTGACATGATATCACACCAGGAATATCTTACCTTTGCCGAGATGATGAAGAGCCCACTACAGGGGTGCCCCTTCATGACCCCAGCACAGATGCTCGCACAGTAACAGATCTGTCAACAAGAAGGAGCGCGACTACAGTGGGAGAGCTGGTATCAAGACAACGCGAGCATTGCAAGGAGGCGAAGGAACAGTGAAGGTTCTCGATACTGGCAGGCCCTCCTGAAGGACAGTAAGCGTGACAATGTCTTCACATACGACGATGAGACAGATGTAGTGGAGACCGCGGACGATGCAGCGGAGACCAGGGACGAGGATGAGCCAGATGCCAGGCAGTGGGAAGAGGAGACGGCACAGAAGTGTAAGACCGCGAAAGCCATCCAGCGGCGAACCTACTATCTTGGTCATAAGGTGAAGTTCCAGATGTCACGTCTCAGAAAGCTACTGGCACCCGACATGGTGCTGGATGACCCCTGTCTAAGAGATCTCTGTCTCGACACCAGCAAGCTGGCACGGTTCGCCAGGCTCTCCAAAATGAACCCTTCTATGACTCATGAGCAGATTCTGCAGGTGATGCCATTTAGGCCTCCAGATATACTATGGCAAAATCAGAGTGGTGGAAGCAACCAGAAATGTAACCCTCCCTGATGGCTGATGAGGGTGGTACCATCCACGGCTGGCGACTCCAGCAGATAGATACCATCAGACAGAATCTCGTCCATGAGGCAGAAAAGTATAGCAGAACGTGCAGGTGATATAAGACAGCCTACAACGTCCTCGCGCATACAAACCACTGCTGCGGGTGTGAATGGAGCCAGTGCTGGGGTGGCAGCTGTGGCCACTCTCGCTACAGGGGGGGGGGGGGGGGAGCCATCGTCGCCATCCCGCTGTGTGACGTGACACTAGCCGCCCCTATCTTGGCCACGGGATTGGGGTGGGGCAGCGGCAGATCACAAGGAGGCTGGAGAAGCATGCTAAGTATGTGGTACTGGCACTGAATATGCTACGGACTATTGACGAGTCTGTCAGCAAAGCTCTCGAGGATGGCCAGGTCACTGATGAAGAGTACCACCATATATTGAAGGTCCAAGCCCTGTACCACATGGAGAAACCTAAAGTGCGACAGCAATACCTCAAAGGCTCCAGTGTGTGGGTTGATATGGAGGAGTTTAAAAACGAGATGTTACAGCGAGGTTGCCTCACTGGTCTCTCGAGTTGAGATGACTACAAATAGTGTGCTGCCTGTATGGTAGCTTTAAGAACACCAGCATAGATGGCCTTCCCACTGAACCTCACGACAGTCATCCGGAGCCAACCGCCCCTCCTGGGTACACCATTGACTGGCCTGAGAGGTCTACTGGATGATATACCAGAGCTAACACCATTCTCCATCACAGTGGATGGACGGTCCCGAACCAGCTTCTCTGTCAACCCACGACCACTGACCAACCGCCCCATCACCATCAAGGATGTGAAGCAAGCTCATACTTGGATGGCTGCTCCAAGCCTTTCATACTGGAATCAGCAGCTGAACTTTGCCATGTGGTGTGCCATGGCAGGATGTGGAGTAAGTTCCACCCTGCTTCACTCCTATTCTGGAACTCCTGAAGCTCTGCTCATCCCCAGCTGTCTCAGATTCCATGTGTACTTCACGGTGTGACGAATTCTCCATGAGCCATGATACAAACGCCTTCGACCCACAGCTCAACAGTCATAGTGTCTCAGCGGCCAGCAGACTACAGAGAGAGTTCAGTGCTCACCCAGATTATCGATGGCATGGTGGTGACAACAGTGGTCTAGGGGTTATGTATGGTGACCCCAGACGTGACTACTCAGGATTCCCCAATCGAACACCCCGACGAGTAGGCCATTGAAAGACAGCGACATTCTCGTTCGATCCAGACTCCGACCCTGGGGCGCTGGTGCAAAATATGCACATCACTGGCTTTCGGTAAAACTAACCAGATGTGTGGAAGTACTTTGTCTGACACACCACCTCAGGCCTCACACCAGCAGGGATCGTTCAGATCAACCAGTCCCAGGAAGGTCTGTGCTACTGCTTCCTTACAGCACAGACCCAGCTGCGGCATTCCATAGATGGTGTCAGCGAAACAGAGGTCCAGGCCATGTTCATCAGGTCTCGTTGAGGATATGATCATCGTGGCAGACCCCAGTAGTCTTATTGCTAAGTTCCAGTAGGGGTTGCAGAAGGCCCGTCGCAAACTTGACTTTGCTATTTCACCACACCTATGGTTGATTCCAAGCAACATGATCGTGAACATCGAGGACCTCCAAGCCAGGGGATATAACAACATGATAGTCGAGGGGAGTTCCTCCGGTGTCCACTTCGGCTTCACTACTGACATCAATGCCCCTACACATAGTACGGGCTATAAAGTCGTTCCGACCCAGATACTGCAGCCAGTCGACATGGCAGCTCGAGGCACTGCTTCCCGTGGTAGCTCTATGAGTGTTGTCAGGCCTAGCTATCATGGCGCTCGGGATCAGCCTACTCTGCCACTAGCAAATCAGCTATAAGACTATCCTGACTCTCTACAGTAGCAGTGGGGACCACGGTGAGGCACTCAACCAGCTTGGCATGCCGTACAGCCCCTATACCCGCTTCCAACATGCACATCCAAGGGCTGGAGGTTCCGGCAGTGCATCCTTTTTCCAGCTTGTAGTATCACAGAGCCTTGTTCAGCTCTGAGTCCGGTGAGGCCATGGCAGTCTGCAACTGCTGGAACACATCTGACAGATACTCCTGATCCTTGTAGAAACCTTTAGCTCGCAGGAGCTGCTCGATGATACTCCCGCCCATGATAAGGTATTCGAGGAAACCGATCTGTCCCTTACCAAATCATAGATAGAGCATCACAGCTGTCAGCTCCTCTGTCAGCTCAGCACCGGGGAGCTGAGCGAGCTCATCTGGTGTCTTCTTCTTGTATTCCTTCAACTCCCTCTGGAAGACATCATAGTACTTCTCGCATAGCGTGAGCCCAGACATGTTTAAGATGTCTCAATAGAGATATGAATATTCCTGAGTACCAACCCGGGCACCTGGCAGATGCAGACTGGGAAGATCTTATTAGCTCTCTCGACAGGGGCTGCAGATGTTTAACCACGTTGTATACTCAGTGCTTAAACAATGACGTCAACGGTACAGATCATGAAGCAACTGCCCGAGAGCCAGGCGAGTCTTCAGAAGGTGGAGAACCTGCTGCGAACAAAGACACAGAAGTTACTGACCAAAGCAAAACCTCTGGCAGTCCATGTCGCCAGTAACGTGGTGGCGATTGTGGCCGTGGTGAAGATGCCAGGGGAAATAAGTTTTTCCTGCTGCCACTGCAGCTGTCCTCGCTACAGCGGTGAGTGGAGTGGCCGGGCACTGTCTCGGAATAACCCACCCCATCCCAAAGATCACCCTCAGTGGTGCCTCCTACATTGTTGCCGCCAAGATCATGGGTGAACGTGTTACACTAATGGAGGCCGCACTTCTAGGGCTAGCAACGAGTGCAATGGCTGAGATCATCGTCTCCTACGTTTAACCCCTCTGAATAGTGAGAGATGGATCACGAGACCCCTGCAGCATATGAGGCATGGCGTGCCGGAGGGCGGTGTCTAGCCCATAGTCGAGCACGTGGACTGAGGATCACCAATGCCCGGGAATGGTGGACTGCCCACAAGGCATGCCCCTGCATAGAGGGCCAGTACAATGAGCACTGCTACCTATTCCCTTGGCCGACTGCGTGGTCCTCCTATGCCCAACTATTTCACTGGGGGTATGACCAGTAGGTTTAAGCCGTCTGTATATAGTACTATGACTCTGTCACTCACATACCCAGAAAGCAAAGAGCTAGGTGATCTTGCTCACTTGGGCAAGGCACGCCTCGGTTCAGAGGACACTGTTGCCCCTATCTCCTTCCTAGACTTCGATGAGAAGGGAGACCCGCGGGATATCCGAGGTACCATCCCAGCCCGAGATCT
>CM067373.1:131083380-131116380 GCA_034401795.1 Chaetoderma sp. LZ-2023a | reverse complement strand
CCCCTCACGGGGCGAGGATAATAATGATAAATTGATGATGATGATGATGATGATGATGATGATGATGATGATGATGATGATGATGATAAATTAACAGTAGAAATTTGTAGTGTGTACATATTTTTTCTCTATCACTCTGTACTGTGAGTAGTGGTTTTGAGAGTAAATAAACCAGACCTCAACTTATTGATTAAATCTCTTTATTAACTATAAACCGGCTCACGTCCATGGCTATTACCTGTTGTTCAACTTCACGGGACGACAATAATATACGGCTCTTATTAGGCTTGGCACTGCCAGGTTTAATATTCACGACTCCGACACTAGATAGATAACCTTTTACTTGCAGTATACAATACTACACCATGTTTCACATTGATGCGAGTGCTCTTATACTGCTGAGGACCCGTCCAGATCATGGTTATGATACGCTGTATGATTGAGCTAGAAGCTTATCGGCGTATGAACCAAACAGACTAGCCATAGTCCATCCATATATGTTGACAAGTCGGATAGTAGCCTATATCTCAACTTTCTACATTTTGAAGCTTCTCGTGATGCTCATGATTGACCTAAGGTCAGTTCACATGAGATGGGAATAGGCCATTGATCGCGTTACATAAACAGTATGAACAACGTATCCATGTCCGATTTGAATTGTCACATTCAGCTGCCCGCTCAATGCCAATGGATGCATCCACTTTTAGCTATGCCCCGCCCATGTCTAGCTAAGCTCCGCCCATGCTTTGAGCGTGTTGGGATCTATTTATATACTTTGAATCATGAATCCCCCGCCCACAGAATCCCAATTCCATGGTAACCATACAACTAACCTGTTGAATATTTTGAAACTAATTTAACCGGGGGTTGTTGCTGTGGCAGCAACAACGTCCAGTCAAATTAGTTTCAAAACAGTAATCCAAATGTTTATTAAATGGTAAAAGACAAACAACTCATACAACTGACGGACTATTTCAGGTCATGATGGAGAATTTCTGTCAATAAATAATTAATTGTGACGTCAGCCTACATGTGACGTCATATACTTGACTGACAGATCGGATTCATCCATTGAATACAGTTAGAGGCAACACGCAAATTGTCCTTGCACGGGCGAACATTTCTGTTTTCAGTAGGCCTATCTTATGTACACGTGCACTTCTCTTGCTGAAAGATTAGATCAGATCAGGCGTCCAATAACTTGGAAACTTCTGTACCATGTAGGCCTACCTGAGAACCGTGTATCTGCTTGTTATCCCTACAACCAACACTTGACGCGACAAAATAGACAGGCGCCTTCACTGGCAGCTGTATTTATTTAGATATACATTTATGCTTTCGCTGACTGAAACCCTAGAGCAAACATCAGAATATTATTTTATACAAAGGCGCATTTAAATCACGCTACACGACATTACCGCATACCTTTGCGCAAGCTATATGTTCATACATTCTGTATATTTGTTGTCATTGAAAACGGCAATACTCGTATTTCCGTTATAGTGGGGCGGATATGTAACAAATTTGAGGTAAGATGTTCCATTCTGGCAGAAAGCATGAAATTTGGCATATAGGTGGTTTAAGGTATGCTGAACATAATTAGATGCGGTGACACGTGATTCTACCAAGGGAACCCATTCAAAATGGGGGATTCAAAATGGCCGCCTTCCCAGCGGAAAATCTGCATTACTCAAGTTCTAGATGGAGTAGAGGGCTGGAATTGATGTCAAATTAAGGGTTTCTTGGGTCACTGGTTATGATTTTACCCATTACAATACTCTAAATAGATAAACATGCTGTAAAATATATTATTATTATTATTATTATTATTATTATTATTATTATTATTATTATTACCATCATCATCGTCGTCGTCGTCGTCGTCGTCGTCGTTGTTGTTGTGACATTTGTAAATTAGTAGTATTATTGCTAAACATGTGTACACACATGTTCCGGGCGGAACATTTTAGAAACAGGTTTTCCCTACTCAAAACAATTGGTCTATACGTTTTCTCCAGTAAAAGTAATTGTATGCCAGCCCCTCGCTTCGCCAAGCATTATTTCGTTGCGGATTTCCATATAATTATTGTAGTTTCCTAAACTCACACTGACTATTTAAATATATCAGGAGAATACATAGCTGCATATCAATCACGCACACGCGTATTGTGCTCTGCTTATAGACAGAGACAATAAATAGCCTATTATATTCTCGCATTCAAGTCAATATGTCAAAGAAAGTGAAATTGACATCTGATCCCACAGTGGATTTAGCACACACGAACTGGTTCCTGTGTGTTATTTGCCAGCAGTCCACAACGGGGCATCTCATAGATCCATGTAGTAACACAAATCGTGACAATGTGATTACGAGTTATAGGTCATTAGCTGATAACCTTGATAGGCTATAGCCACTCCATGCCCTTCCACCATACCTGGATCTATGTAGGTTGAATGATGGATCCGGAATTGCGAAATTGTGAAACATACACACAGAAATATCAATGATAACTGTCACCATGAGCAGATTCCGAGTAAGCAGAAATTGTGTGCTTTAAACACAATTTGTCTTATTGATGCAATCGAGGAAATGGGAAACCCATTTTTAGATGACAGTTTTGACTTAGTGACTCTAGATACCAAAGTCATTATGTCCGAGTCTGTAGTGAATGCGATCCGAACAGCAGAAGAACTAGGCATCAGACAGTGCCACGCATTCGTTGCAGATCGACTATCTGTATCATCAAAATCGGTATATGACCCAATCCAAAAGAACAATTTGGCTTTGTTCAAATCAAAACAGAAGAAGAGTACCAGAACCAACAAGAAACGTGTTGCAATGAAGAGATGTGTACAGTTATTCTCTAGGCTGTGCATTTCCTGCCAATCCAGAGACGGAGGCCTTGATTCATTCTTTGAGCATGAGAATCATCCATGGCCCCCATCACTTGCTGAGAGCAACGCAATGCGGCAAGGCAGCAAATCAGATCTGATGGGATGTTTGGAAGCATTAGTAGCTCGTGCAGCTGATTGTCCAGAGGTTGAAGTGAAGATCATTGACGGAGCAGCTATGATGTGTAATCTAGATCCCAAGAAATCAAACGTGGTTGTGAACGTATTTGGAGATTGTGCAGAGCACGTCTTCCTCCCACACATTGCTAGACAACTACAGACGGTTAAAAGATTGGATGTTGTATGGGACGTGTATAAGGCTGGAAGCTTGAAGACACAGGCTAGAGAATTACGGGGGCATGGTGAAGCTCTTCGTGTTGCATCGAGTACAAGACTCCCTCAAAATTGGAAAACTTTCCTACGAGTTGATGCAAACAAAACAGGCTCTTCACCTTTCTCGCACATACATTGGAGTCATTCGAGCTACCAGACGGAAAGATACTCGTCACAACATGTGAGGAAACGTGCTGATGAGGCCAGAGCATGACGTCTCACAACTCGCATCATGCATGCAAGATGAAGCAGATGGTAGAATGTTGCTCCACGCCTTCCATGCATATCACCAAGGTTATCGAACAATAATGATTCATGCTACAGATACAGACGTCGTAGTCCTAGCCATACGGACAGCAAACCTCCATGGGTGTGATCTCTAGGTCGCATTTGGCCATGGGAAGACCTTCCGCTATGTATCAGCTCATGGCATTGCAACAGTTTTGGGTGCAAAAGCGTCACAAGGACTGCTATTTATGCATGCTTTCTCTGGGCGTGACACTGTGTCTGCATTTTGTGGGATTGGTAAGAAGACAGCATGGGAAGTTTGGAGGACTTCAGATCTATTCAAGTCACTATTTAGGAGACTGTCTGATGCCCCGTCGTCTCTGTGTGACAATGACATGGAAACGCTGGAGAGGTTTGTCGTACTACTGTACAAACGCACATCGCCATTGTCAAAGGTTAATGAGGCACGAAAACGGCTTTTCGCTTTTGGCAACAGGCAGCTAGAAAACATTCCTCCGACCAGTGCAGCTCTGTTGCAATACACCAAACGTGCTGCGTTCCAGGCAGGTAATCTTTGGGGCCAATCACTCCACGCAAATGCAAAAACGTCATCGCCAGCTGACTGGGGTTGGGTCAGAGATGGAGACCCTTGGTCACCGCAATGGAGTTTGCTTGCAGACGCATCTAAGGCATGCCGGGAACTCGTGAAATGTGCATGCAAAAGTAATTGCACTGGCAGATGCAAATGCTATAAATCCAACTTACCTTGTATACAGTTTTGCTCATGCGGTGCACAGTGCGTGTGACGTCTGTGAATCATGACTCAACAATCAACAGCATCATGTATAGCCTTGCATACCCTAATAGGATAATTGAACGTATCTATAACGACCATTACTTGGTTCGGTATTAAGAAATAAAGTAATTTAAACTATTTCTAGATGCTATATTGCTTTTATTCTCAAGAGATGGATCTTTTAAATAACACATCTTAAAGAGCCACCGTCTTTTGACATCAAACACAGGTGGTCGCTATGGAATGATTGATATTTACATATTTAGAGTATTGTAGTGAGTAGAATTATAACGATTGACCCATGAAACCCCTAATTTGACATTAATCCCATCTCTCTACTCCGTCTAGAGCTTGAGTAATGCGAATTTTCCGCTGGGAAGGCGGCCACTTTGAATCCGCCATTTTGAACGGGTTCCGTTGGTAGAATCACGTGGCACCGCATCTAATTATGATAAGGATAGCTTAAACCACCTATATGCCAAATTTCATGCTTTCTGCCAGAATGGAACATCTTTTTCCCTACTATTAGTTCTATTAATAGCCATAATCGGCCTTAATGTTAATAAGTCCGTGACGCCAGAGGGTCTAAACGCTCTGATGTTCAAGGGGCAACACGATAAGTGATCGGGTATTGTATTACGGTTATATTTCAGTACTCCAATAGCCTACCTGCCACATAATTACATAAACAATATATCAGTGTTAAGCTGACGGATTATTGGCGAAGGTTTTTGGCATTTTGGATTTCTAAATGCAAATCTAGATTTGTACCAAGATAACGATGTTACTGACCTCAAATGTATGTGCGTCTTTGTGCTGCTCTTACTGGTTGAATTAACTGTATGTTCATACTTATTCTCAATAATCGGCCAATTCTAAAATAAAAGTAAGATGAGCTAAGCAGAACCTGCATTTTATACAACCGTTACAATGACCTTTTACCTCATGATCTCAATATCATTGTACTCCATCCCATTGATTTAGGGAAGCATGTGTCCAAGTTTAGTCATAATATGGTGAAGCAATACTGAGATATAAGACGATACGTTGAGCTAAAAACGACTTAACCGTTAAAAAATGTTTTATACCAAGGTCACAGAGATCTTGAACTTTAACCTCATGACCTCAATATCATTGTGCCCATTCTGTTGAGAGATGGAATCATATATTCAAGCTTAGTCCCAATAGTGTGAAGCCATGCCGAGAGTAGTAGAAGGACTACGGATGGGCGGCTGTTCTGATTGGCCGAGAGCTGGATGACGTCATCTCATTTGCATATTAGTCCACGCCCACTTAACCGTCAAAAAATATTCGAATCTGATTGGTCGAGAGCGAGGGCTATTGTTTGGCTCTCAACCAATCAGATTCGAATATTTTATGGGTAAAAGTGGGCGTGGTCTAATATCCAAAGTAGATGGCGTCAACAAGTTCTCAGCAATCAGACCAGCCACCCATCCATTCATATCATTCTGTGGTGTGTCGCCAAATGAAGGGCCATGTGACGCCTTATGGGCAAGCAGAACAACTGCTTACACAGTGGCCACTGCTTGACTGACGTAACGAGGTGTGAAATCGCTAGGGTGGGTGGGATCAAACCGAGGTCAAGTGACCTCTCACAGCCTATAAGAACAGATGCCTATATAGTTGACATTGTTTGAGATGTCAATCAAGGTCACATGCCATCTCTCAGTGAATCAGAACAGCTGCATATATGAATGTCGTTGTTTGAGATGGGCTGTCCATCGTGGTCATGTGACATCTCACAGCCAATCAGAACAGCTGCTTATCATCATCATCATCATCATCATCATCATCATCATCATCATCATCATCATTTTACGAGGCATAAGCCATTGACTTGTTATTGCCTCAGTGTGTTTGTTGTAGTATGGCTTGCTCAGTCCAAATCAAAAGTTCTTTCTTGGATATCTAGTTTGTTCTTGAATGATTTGTCTGTTGTTGATTAATTAAGTCTCCTTGAAACCGATAGATTTGAGAGTTTAACTCTTACCACTCCGATGTCAATATATTCTATCTTTTGCTGTGTAAATAACAAAGAAGCTGGTGTACATTTCTCAACAGTTTGGTTGATGCTGACAGCAACATCATCCACCAACTTTACCGAAAAAATGAACACTAGATCATCTTTTAATTTAATATGAAAATCTAAAATCCTGACATCGGAGCGGCAAGGGCTAACACTGATTTGTGGAAATGCTGTGGTGGAGATGGGTGTTCTCCACGTCAGCTGCGGTGTGCCACCTGCACTCATGGTTACACACTGCTGTGCCTAGTATTTGTTTGCACGCTGACATGTGGAGGCTATGGTTGGTCTTATTGTTGTTTTTATTTTCTGTGTGTGTCGCTATCCGAATATCCTTCTCTACACTAGTGTCTCTTCATGCTACCACAACATGTAGACATGGAAGCACAGACTTATCTACCGATAATTGAAATCGCTACAGAGCATGTTTTTGTCGATGCACAGCCTACTCCAAGATAAGTCCACTATATTGGAAGAATTTCAGTATGACTTTGTGCTTGGCTGGTATACGTATGCCTGTTCAGTCGAATTCAAATGATCGTTCTTTGAAGTAGATATCTAGTTTGCGCTGTAATAATTCAAGTGTTGTTGCTTCGACTATTGTAGCTGGCAGTGAATTCCACTGTGGTACCACTCGGTTAGCGAAAAAGTGCTTGCAAATATCTTTGCTGCTGCGCTTTATGTTGAGCTTGACCCTATGCCCTCTGGTCTGTGTAACACTGGATGGCCCGAAAAAGTAGTCCGTATCAATATTATATAGATCGCTGATGAGCTTGAATGTTTCAATTAAATCTCCTCGGAATCGTCTTTATTTTAGTGACATTAGATTTAGGGCTTCAAGTCATTCCGTGTAGGTATACTTTTTGATTTGCGGGACGAGTTTTGTTGCTTGGCGTTGAACTCTTTCTAATAGCTGTGATTGCCTTTTCAATCTTGGTGACCATGCCGAGTTGCAGTATTCGAGAATAGGGCTCACTAGAGATTTGTACAATAGTGTGAAAGTAGATGGGTAAATTAAGTTGGTAAATGTTCTCTTGATTAGTCCTAATGTGCTGTTCACCTTGGATACGATATTCCCTATATGTAGATCAAATGAAAGGTTTCTGTCAATATGCACGCCCAAGTCTTGTTCTACCTCTGACGTTGATACAGGATATCTATCGGGCATATCTGTCATATAGTATTTGGTTTGAGGGTTGTTTCTGCCGAAATGTATGACATGCGTTTTATCTGTGTTGAAAGATAGTTGCCATATCTGTGACCACTTACATACTTTTTCTATGTTGTCCTGAATCTTACTGGTAGCTGCGTTGCTATATATCTTTGTGTTGTCCATCAGGTAGGTCATTTATATATATCAGAAAAAGGTATAGGTCCCAGGACACTTCCTTGTGGCACACCGCTGGTCACCTCAATCCAGTCTGATGTTGTATCATTGATCCTTACTCTCTGGCTTCTGTTACATAGGTAGTTTCCTATCCATCTTACTAAGTTGTCGCCAATACCATAGCGTCTCAGTTTTGTTTGGAGTCGCTTGTGTGGTACAGTGTTGAATGCTTTTGAGAAGTCTAAGTATACTGCATCGACAGGTTCATTTGAGTCAAGTTTGGCTGTTATATCTTCGAGGTATTCTAGTAGTTCAGTTGTACATGATCTATTTGTCTGAATCCATGCTGGCATTTGGTAAATAGATTGCCTGTTTCCAGAAAATGTACAATGCTATGTCTTATAAAAGACTCTAGGACCTTACATAAGGTAGAGGTGAGACCAATTGGCCTGCAGTTGCTTGGGTCGTTTTTGGAACCTTTTTTGGGTATGCAGCATACATTTGCCATTTTCCAGATGTCCGGTAATATGCCTTCTTCCAGAGACTTTTTAAAGATTATGCATAGTGGTCTACTAATTTCTTTAGCCGTTTCCTTTAATAATCTCACTGGTATTTCATCCAGGCCATTGCTTTTATTGGGGTTGAGTCCTTTCAATTTATTTTCGATGGCATTAGGTGTTATTATTACGTCTTTTAGTACAATATCATTGCTTCTAGGGCTAATGATTGGTGTAGAATGAAGATTTTCCGAAGTGAACATACTTGAGAAGAATTTGTTAAGAATGTTGGCTTTTTCTTTATCATCTGTAGTTATACTGCCGTTAGCTGGGTTACGTAGCTTGCTAATTGATTCACGTAAAACTGTTTTACTCTTGAGATAGTTCCAAAAAGCTTTGGGATTTCTCTTGCTTTTACTTGCTACTTTATGCTCAAATGTCTGTTTTGATTTTCTGATGCATGCTGTCACTTTGTTTCTAGCAATTTCATAAAGGGCATAAGCTGTGGTTTTCTTTGTTTCATTGTATCTTTTTGTATGCCCGATTTTTGCTATTTAGTGATTCTGTTGTGGTACTGTCAAGTCAGAGGTGCTTTTTCTTATCGCATTTTTTATGAAGAGATATACTGCTCTTTCATTATGATCAATGTTTTGTGTAGGAGGTTCCAAGCTTCTGATGCATTAAGTTCGTGCAGATGATTCCAGTCAGTCGTTCCTAAGTCTTTTGTCATTTCCGTATACCATCCTTTATTCACCAGTAGCTTTGGCTTAGCTGTTTGTTTGCTTGTGCTTAAGATGTTAGGATGTAGTAATATTTGTAGAACATTATGGTCACCTTTTCCTAGTGGAGGTAGGTGGGTTATTTCATGGATGACGTTTTGGTTGTTTGTTAAAACTAGATCCAAAATATTTGAAGTCTGATTTATTCTATGTCATGTCGCATTAGTAACTAGTTACTGTCGAAAAATACTGCTGCTAGTTTTAAAAAATGCATCTTCATCTTCATTTGAACAAAGTTCAGTGCACCAGTTAATCGATGGGAAATTGAAATATCCTACTATAAGAATGTGATCTTCATTTGCTGTATCAACTTTGTTTAGTAGATTTACGAGTTTGTTATTGTTTGGGCCATCCGAGTTGGGACTTCTGTAGATACAACCAACAAGAATTTTCTTTTTGTTGTGTCGTCCATGTACTCCACACCGATTCCTGAAATCTGTCATCATTTAGGGTTTCACAGTTTTAAGCATTTAATGATACGTGGGTATAAGTAATGACTCCTCTTGATGGATTATTATTCAGTGAGAGATGGTACTCATCAATCTGTAGTTCACTGACGTTTATGGTTGTGTCTTTTGGTAAGGCTTCTGATATTAGTATGATAGCAGGGCGAATCTTGTGTACTAGCGCTTCAAGCTCAGCTTTTTATTGATTAGACTCTCTGCATTTGTGTATATTCATGTATTAGTTACTGTTTTATAATTTATATCATTGTTTATTTGAATATGTGTTGGTGTCTGTGTTCTCACCAGTTAGTGTTTTACATGTTTTTATGGCTTATGTGTTTGTGTTTTGTTTTTTCATGTCTTCCCTTGTCCAAGGTTGTATAGCTTATTATGTATTTATTGCAACTCATAGTGTATTTGGGTGCCTCATTATTGGGTATAGCTACAGTTTCTTCGCTTAGTGTTGAGTATCGGTTTGAGAGATATGTTGGCATTGTGTGACGCATGAACTGGTTTGTAGCTGGGTTCATCTTCTCCATGGTGTGGCTTGGGTATAATAAAAATCCTGTGATTCTGAGGTGGTGTTCATCGCAGAGTGAAGAAGGTAACTGATGTTATCTAACAGGAGGCAGAGGCCTTCATGGTTAGGGTGGACATCATCCCAAAATAGGTTGTGGTGTGGTTCACCATTGATGTCGCTGAATAGCTCTGTATTGTTAATGAAGTTGGCCTTGTGCCAATTTGTAAGGAACCACAACATTCCGTTGAAGAAATCTACCAAGTTGTTATCACTCCTGTTGTTTGGTCGTGGTAGGTTCGATGAAACAAAGATTTTGGTAGTGGGTGCAATTGTTTGTATGAATTCAATCAATTCGTCATAGTCTCTGATCATACCTTCTAGTTTATGTCTGCTAATACCATTAGTCCCAACATGGACTACTATAGCACCAAACTGTTCCGCTTTAAGTAGAATCTCGAGCTTGTCGTGGATTACTGCTATCATTGTCCCCACTGAAGGATCGTACTATTATGTCCATGTCTACTGTAGACATATAGCGCCCGCTAAGCCTTTTGAAGATTCAGCTGCTGATAAGCAGTGTTTTCTTTGATGTGTCTGTTCTGTGTTGTTTGCTGACTGTTGTGGTGAGTACTGTTCCTTGATGGTGACTTTGGTAGACTGCTGTACAATTGTTTGCGAGTTGAATTTATGTATGTATATGTTTCAGTGTTTCTATGTTTGTTGTTGTTGGTTTTTGGTTTCTGTGTCATTGAGGCTCTCTGTTCATGTTTGTGCGCCGTGATTTTTCGTTCAGTAGTTGTTTGGTGTTGTTTGCCATTGCACTTGTTCTCGTTTTTTGTGGCGATCATTGGGGTACCTTGAGTCGTCAGTTCTTCGGAAGTCTTTCCCTGTTTGTTAGGGCATTTACTCTCGGTTAATTTTGCAACTTGTAGATCATGTACCTGAGTTTGGAGAACATTGAAATTTTTCCTCATTTCTTGTATCTCCTGGAGAACCTATACAAGATTGTCATTAGATGCATGTGTATCCAGATCTATAGTTTCTTCTATGGCAGTGTCACTTAGGTCGCTTTCATTATTGGTCCCTGCTAGGCTCTCATTGCCCTCAGTTTCTACAGCTGCATGGCCTAAGGTGAGGGTAGTCTTGACGGCAGGTTCTGTAATGACCTCCTTGAGTACTGTATCTATGGGGGCATGTGCTAGGTTTTCAGTACTGATATTAACCTGTGGCTGGTGGTGTTGTTCAATCAAGCTCCTGTATCAGGTTGGTGGTTAGTTCCATGGCTTTTTTACAATCTGATATGCTTGTCTGATGCTGTTGTGATGTTGATGCAATTGCGTCATATACAACATCATGTTTATTTATGTGCCAGGCCTGAAACTGTGCCATGAGGCCAGAGATGACTGCACACTCAGAGTATGTATATCTCCGATTAGAAGATGTCAAAACTGCAAGCATGTAAGGGGGTAAGGATGTACAGATGTAGTGCTTCCAGCCCGTACAGTCGAAGCATCATATCATATATATGTTGTCCTCTTCTTTGCAACTGCATCTAGGCTGTTTCAAAGCTGTCTCTGTGCTTACGTCTGATCTGCTTGAATTATTTGTTGAGCCGCTAATTTCCATGTTTAGATTTGTGTTAGTTGTATGACTGCTATATGTATTCACGCATATGACTGCTGCAGCTACAGCAGCATCATTTTCAGTAGGAGATGTCATGGGATCTTCAAATACTTCTAGAGATGAAATCTCATTGTTCTGCTCAGAGGGAGCATGTGATGGGTTTCCAGCCAGTGTTGCAAAATGTCTCCTATGGTCTTCTACTCGTTTCTCGTTACATTCCACACACAGCCACAGCTCTGAGATCCTATAATCTATAGGCTACCCTGCTGCAAGACAGTCCTTGCACTTCACGATGCTAGTAGTAGATTAGCTGGATTGGGTTGAAATTGAGTGAATTGAATGATGCGACTAAATCAAGATGATTATTTATGCTGATGCTGTTTGTCCATGCAGTATCATCAGACTGGTAAGGCAGTAGTCGCCACTGCCTGAGATGGGCTGGAAATCGATGACACGTGACATATCCCAGCCAATCAGAACAGGCACTTATGTGGTGACCATTTTTTTAGATGGAGAGGTATTGATGTGTGGTGCCATGCGAATAGGTCATATGGCCTGGGGTTTGTGCATGCAACTGTTTCACATGCATAGGGTTTTGACTAATAATATTAATTCTAAGCACACCATTCATTCCCTAAGTTTACATATGTGAAATCTGCTTGGTTGTTGCAATTTTGCAATCTAGAAAGCCATTCACTTGTGTAAGTGTTTACCTATTACTTGCAAAGTTGTAAACCTGTATAAACGTTGCCAAGGAGGTAGGATCATCCCGACACTACTACTACCAGGGGCTGAACGCCCATTTAGAGACAAGCCTCCAAAGTGATATACACCACTGATCACCATCAACCACAGGGCCTCTCTCTCTCTCTCTCTCTCTCTCTCTCTCTCTCTCTTTCTATTCTGTGTAGGCTCAGACAAACACGTAGTCTCTGCCAGGGTCGCATCGGCATGATGGGACTACCCATAGGGGCTTCCATCTACCTTGACAACGCTCACCTGGAGGCGGCTAAAGTGATTAGCATGTGAACCACGGCAGACTCTGGCATGTTACGCAGAGAATCTGGTGCTGAGCAGGGGTCTCCAGCAGACAACCACGGCCTACCCTCTCCACCCTATAGAAGTGGCAGACAGACTCGATCTCTTTAGGTGGGTGAAAGCGGTCGTAAATGTTTCTCCACAAGGGGTCGACAAGGATTTACTGGTGGTCATCCCGGAAGTGGGCCCACTTGGCATCCAATATCATGGCAGTCTCAGCGCCCTGTTCCACTGCTGTAGACGCCAGCACGAGCAATATGATGAGAATCATGGCTATATATGAAGAGTTAAACTGAACAGAGTGAACCCTTCGAGAAATATATGTGCCAGATCGAGCCCTGTTCCATCCAGATCGATAGTGATCTTCATCCCCTCAGGGGCAGGGGCTAGCTGCTTCACTCTGCCACCGGCTAAGAAAGATTGCTCTAGGACTATATGAGTCGTTTGTGGGCTAGTGAGTCCGACTCGCTGAAGCAGTTTAACAGCAATCCTGACTTTGTAGACATGTGACACACCATCTACCCGTAGGCTGCCCTCCTGGAGGTTAACAGCTTCTTCTGGTCCACCTGTAACCCCGATCCGGGGACCCACCCTCGTCAGGGAGACACCTTCGCCTATGTATGTGAGGAAGGATGATCCCCGATTGTAGAGCTTTCGAACTGTCCCATCCTTTTTCACAACAGTGGAGAGGGGAGTAACCTCTATGTCAATGACTGTGGGAGGTCTATATAGGGGCAACCATGTTTGCCAGTCATCCCCAGGTCCAGCGTGGTACCACACTTTATTCTTCTAAAATATGAACTGCAGGGTTTTTTGCCAGGGTCAATAGCAGGCCATCATGGGCCATCGGTGGGGCACCGCTCGAATAGGGTTTGACCAGATGAAAGCTGAGGTCGTTATTTAGGATGTTGATGTCTGCCACCTATGTATCCAAGAGCTCAATCAACGGCTCGAGGATGTACTTCCTCTTCGGGAAATCGTACCGAAACACGATCTTGTGGCCATCTATGTTGCGCCCCAGGCGCTCCTTCGACACATCCTTGAGGTCTATGAGCAGCTCCACCCCATCACCCCAATGGGGTGGAGTGAGAATGCCTTTGAGTTTGCTTCATACTGTAGGGCGAATGACTTGCCATCGCTCTCTTCTACCTTGGCAGCATCAACTGCGTACACATCTGCTAGGTCAGCAAGACCAGTCGAGTGAGCAAATATGGGTTCCATAGCAGGCTATAGGAGGGGTTTAAACAGGAGATATAACCATGCCGATTGTCCGACTGCTGCTCTCTGGTGGTGAGAACGTAATCGCACCCTCTTTAGAGCGGAGACTGGTGGTACAGTACCGTGTAGAATGGGTCCTCTTCGAGGTGCCCCAGCAGGGCACAACATACATACACGCCGATGTGCTACATCAACCTCTGGGCAGTGCACACAGCAGCTCACTGGTAGAAGTCAGCTGGGACGTGATAGCGTATCTCCCAGGTGCCAACAGCAACCTATGGAAAGCTATCAGTCCTATCCTGTTCACACCTGTAAATCACCTGGTTGACAGCCCCCCCCCCCCTCCCCCCCTCCCCCCCCCCCCCATTAACATATATGCCAGCACGGATGGGGCATTGGACGTCCATTTAGAGTTTACCCTCTTATTACTCATTGACCTGACATGATATCACACCAGGAATATCTTACCTTTGCCGAGATGATGAAGAGCCCACTACAGGGGTGCCCCTTCATGACCCCAGCACAGATGCTCGCACAGTAACAGATCTGTCAACAAGAAGGAGCGCGACTACAGTGGGAGAGCTGGTATCAAGACAACGCGAGCATTGCAAGGAGGCGAAGGAACAGTGAAGGTTCTCGATACTGGCAGGCCCTCCTGAAGGACAGTAAGCGTGACAATGTCTTCACATACGACGATGAGACAGATGTAGTGGAGACCGCGGACGATGCAGCGGAGACCAGGGACGAGGATGAGCCAGATGCCAGGCAGTGGGAAGAGGAGACGGCACAGAAGTGTAAGACCGTGAAAGCCATCCAGCGGCGAACCTACTATCTTGGTCATAAGGTGAAGTTCCAGATGTCACGTCTCAGAAAGCTACTGGCACCCGACATGGTGCTGGATGACCCCTGTCTAAGAGATCTCTGTCTCGACACCAGCAAGCTGGCACGGTTCGCCAGGCTCTCCAAAATGAACCCTTCTATGACTCATGAGCAGATTCTGCAGGTGATGCCATTTAGGCCTCCAGATATACTATGGCAAAATCAGAGTGGTGGAAGCAACCAGAAATGTAACCCTCCCTGATGGCTGATGAGGGTGGTACCATCCACGGCTGGCAACTCCAGCAGATAGATACCATCAGACAGAATCTCGTCCATGAGGCAGAAAAGTATAGCAGAACGTGCAGGTGATATAAGACAGCCTACAACGTCCTCGCGCATACAAACCACTGCTGCGGGTGTGAATGGAGCCAGTGCTGGGGTGGCAGCTGTGGCCACTCTCGCTACAGGGGGGGGGGGGGGGAGCCATCGTCGCCATCCCGCTGTGTGACGTGACACTAGCCGCCCCTATCTTGGCCACGGGATTGGGGTGGGGCAGCGGCAGATCACAAGGAGGCTGGAGAAGCATGCTAAGTATGTGGTACTGGCACTGAATATGCTACGGACTATTGACGAGTCTGTCAGCAAAGCTCTCGAGGATGGCCAGGTCACTGATGAAGAGTACCACCATATATTGAAGGTCCAAGCCCTGTACCACATGGAGAAACCTAAAGTGCGACAGCAATACCTCAAAGGCTCCAGTGTGTGGGTTGATATTGAGGAGTTTAAAAACGAGATGTTACAGCGAGGTTGCCTCACTGGTCTCTCGAGTTGAGATGACTACAAATAGTGTGCTGCCTGTATGGTAGCTTTAAGAACATCAGCATAGATGGCCTTCCCACTGAACCTCACGACAGTCATCCGGGGCCAACCGCCCCTCCTGGGTACACCATTGACTGGCCTGAGAGGTCTACTGGATGATATACCAGAGCTAACACCATTCTCCATCACAGTGGATGGACGGTCCCGAACCAGCTTCTCTGTCAACCCACGACCACTGACCAACCGCCCCATCACCATCAAGGATGTGAAGCAAGCTCATACTTGGATGGCTGCTCCAAGCCTTTCATACTGGAATCAGCAGCTGAACTTTGCCATGTGGTGTGCCATGGCAGGATGTGGAGTAAGTTCCACCCTGCTTCACTCCTATTCTGGAACTCATGAAGCTCTGCTCATCCCCAGCTGTCTCAGATTCCATGTGTACTTCACGGTGTGACGAATTCTCCATGAGCCATGATACAAACGCCTTCGACCCACAGCTCAACAGTCATAGTGTCTCAGCGGCCAGCAGACTACAGAGAGAGTTCAGTGCTCACCCAGATTATCGATGGCATGGTGGTGACAACAGTGGTCTAGGGGTTATGTATGGTGACCCCAGACGTGACTACTCAGGATTCCCCAATCGAACACCCCGACGAGTAGGCCATTGAAAGACAGCGACATTCTCGTTCGATCCAGACTCCGACCCTGGGGCGCTGGTGCAAAATATGCACATCACTGGCTTTCGGTAAAACTAACCAGATGTGTGGAAGTACTTTGTCTGACACACCACCTCAGGCCTCACACCAGCAGGGATCGTTCAGATCAACCAGTCCCAGGAAGGTCTGTGCTACTGCTTCCTTACAGCACAGACCCAGCTGCGGCATTCCATAGATGGTGTCAGCGAAACAGAGGTTCAGGCCATGTTCATCAGGTCTCGTTGAGGATATGATCATCGTGGCAGACCCCAGTAGTCTTATTGCTAAGTTCCAGTAGGGGTTGCAGAAGGCCCGTCGCAAACTTGACTTTGCTATTTCACCACACCTATGGTTGATTCCAAGCAACATGATCGTGAACATCGAGGACCTCCAAGCCAGGGGATATAACAACATGATAGTCGAGGGGAGTTCCTCCGGTGTCCACTTCGGCTTCACTACTGACATCAATGCCCCTACACATAGTACGGGCCATAAAGTCGTTCCGACCCTGATACTGCAGCCAGTCGACATGGCAGCTCGAGGCACTGCTTCCCGTGGTAGCTCTATGAGTGTTGTCAGGCCTAGCTATCATGGCGCTCGGGATCAGCCTACTCTGCCACTAGCAAATCAGCTATAAGACTATCCTGACTCTCTACAGTAGCAGTGGGGACCACGGTGAGGCACTCAACCAGCTTGGCATGCCGTACAGCCCCTATACCCGCTTCCAACATGCACATCCAAGGGCTGGAGGTTCCGGCAGTGCATCCTTTTTCCAGCTTGTAGTATCACAGAGCCTTGTTCAGCTCTGAGTCCGGTGAGGCCATGGCAGTCTGCAACTGCTGGAACACATCTGACAGATACTCCTGATCCTTGTAGAAACCTTTAGCTCGCAGGAGCTGCTCGATGATACTCCCGCCCATGATAAGGTATTCGAGGAAACCGATCTGTCCCTTACCAAATCATAGATAGAGCATCACAGCTGTCAGCTCCTCTGTCAGCTCAGCACCGGGGAGCTGAGCGAGCTCATCTGGTGTCTTCTTCTTGTATTCCTTCAACTCCCTCTGGAAGACATCATAGTACTTCTCGCATAGCGTGAGCCCAGACATGTTTAAGATGTCTCAATAGAGATATGAATATTCCTGAGTACCAACCCGGGCACCTGGCAGATGCAGACTGGGAAGATCTTATTAGCTCTCTCGACAGGGGCTGCAGATGTTTAACCACGTTGTATACTCAGTGCTTAAACAATGACGTCAACGGTACAGATCATGAAGCAACTGCCCGAGAGCCAGGCGAGTCTTCAGAAGGTGGAGAACCTGCTGCGAACAAAGACACAGAAGTTACTGACCAAAGCAAAACCTCTGGCAGTCCATGTCGCCAGTAACGTGGTGGCGATTGTGGCCGTGGTGAAGATGCCAGGGGAAATAAAAAGTTTTTCCTGCTGCCACTGCAGCTGTCCTCGCTACAGTGGTGAGTGGAGTGGCCGGGCACTGTCTCGGAATAACCCACCCCAAAGATCACCCTCAGTGGTGCCTCCTACATTGTTGCCGCCAAGATCATGGGTGAACGTGTTACACTAATGGAGGCCGCACTTCTAGGGCTAGCAACGAGTGCAATGGCTGAGATCATCGTCGCCTACGTTTAACCCCTCTGAATAGTGAGAGATGGATCACGAGACCCCTGCAGCATATGAGGCATGGCGTGCCGGAGGGCGGTGTCTAGCCCATAGTCGAGCACGTGGACTGAGGATCACCAATGCCCGGGAATGGTGGACTGCCCACAAGGCATGCCCCTGCATAGAGGGCCAGTACAATGAGCACTGCTACCTATTCCCTTGGCCGACTGCGTGGTCCTCCTATGCCCAACTATTTCACTGGGGGTATGACCAGTAGGTTTAAGCCGTCTGTATATAGTACTATGACTCTGTCACTCACATACCCAGAAAGCAAAGAGCTAGGTGATCTTGCTCACTTGGGCAAGGCACGCCTCGGTTCAGAGGACACTGTTGCCCCTATCTCCTTCCTAGACTTCGATGAGAAGGGAGACCCGCGGGATATCCGAGGTACCATCCCAGCCCGAGATCTCATTGGGAACACTGATACGGTAGGACAATCAGCCATTAACAAGGCCAAGACTGTATACAAGGGGATGGGCATCAAGGAGAGGGTGACAATGAGGCTGGAGCCATCAAGGTTATGGCTGAGTCCTTTGCACAGGATCTGGTTAAGGATCTCTTGAAACCACGGAGCTCATTCCGACAGGATGGAGAGAATCTCAAGATAGGCACCCTCAGCCTGAGCTATATCACTGTCGATGGTCAAACAGGTGCAGGTGCTACCGCCAGCCTCCGGCTACCAGAGGTGAAGATGTCAGGGTTCTTTGGTTTGCCATTTAAGACCACAGGATAGTCATGGCTTCCCGTGCATGTATCAAACAGATACTGGATGTACTAGACACTGTGGGTGCTGACACAGGCCCTCTACGCTATCTTCTCAGCTGCTGCTGGGATTTCATGCTTGACGCCTCCATCACATCCTTCGTATCCGCCGGAGGTGCAGGGTTCCCCGCTCTGCAGGCGAAACAGCTGGTACAGGAAGTACTGCCATTTAGTCTCCCAGATATAGACGAGGCTACTGCCGACCAAGTGTGAACCATCCTCCGCACGCATGTCTGTACCATTCGACAGTAAGCCAGCGATGCTGGCCAGGTGGTGCTGATCATTGCCCCATCAGGACACTGGAAAACCATCTTGCTGCGGGCTCTCCTGGCCGAACATCTACACTCTCAATACATCCTTCTGGTGTCTGACACTGCCGCTGAGGAGGTTCACAGTAATGATCAATGGTACAATGGCCCAATCAACAAGACACAGAACCCGCAAGCACTGATGGAGAAGATGCTGGTAGCCCTACTGACAGAACCACTTGTTCTAGTTATCGATGACCCTGCAATGGACCAGTCGCCTACCTCAGCAACATCACCATGCGCATCCAGCACACAAAGATAACTGTCTTCATCCTCTTTCAGAAGTACACCTGTGAGATCTCACCAGACATCCGCCACAATGCTCGGTTGCTATACTTCAGCTCCAAGTGTGGACGTGCCCTGCTCGAGACCATATACGACAGGCTAACCCTCAAGGAGACCAAAGGGGGCCTTATTGCAGGTGTACAGAGGGCAGCTGAGCTCTACCACTTCATCTTCAGCAACAAGGAGACAGGTGAGCTGTCACACTTCAAGCCATCTCTGGAAAAGGTGCAGACCTTCACCTACAAGCTGAATCCAGCCAGGAAACTAGCCTGCTCTATGCGTCATCGCTGACAGACTGTCGCAGCTGTAGCAACTTTTTTTTCATTCATTAGAAGGCTGGCAAACTTCGTGCGCGGTCTCTGCTATTTCATCACATGCTTGAGGACCTTCGTCAGAAGCTTGAGGAACTTGGTCTGAAGCTTGAGGAACTTCGTCAGTTTCGTCAGCAGCCTGTCGCTTAAACTCTACCCACTGAGGGTCAGAGTCTAGGCTCTCTTCATCTGGAACTTCTCATGGAAGATCCACTTTGTCCATGCACGACGAGTATCTGATTTGCGAGCGGATTTGATGAGGTAGTCCTGGTAGTTATCTGGGAATTTCAGAAATGCTGGCAGGTTACTGGCCAATCTGCTGCGATCTCTTTCGTTGACGATGTGCTCAACAGCCTCCTTACGGCCAACAGTGAACCCCACCACCCTGAGTACCTTCTGCATGACCAGTGTCATGGCTCTCCGCTACAGCGGCACTGATCGCCTCCCTGAAGTAGTTATTTTCTCCAGACTGGAGGCTATCCAGCATATTTCGCTCTTCCTGGCTATGGAGGCTAAACACGGCAGCCCACTTCCCGACCGTTAGTAGATCTTTGGGGTCGACCCTCGCCCTTTGGAGAGCTAGAATAACAGGACTGTTGGTTTGGGCCACAGGAGGTAGGTCGAGTGTCCTGCCCTGAATGCTGTCAAACTTCTGGTAGTGTATCCAAGTCAGGAGTTCCTTTGTACTACGAGCTGGCGCTCCTTCCTCTATGGTGGCCAGTATCTCCGCATCAGACGGAGGTGTGACCTTGGCTCGCTCGTGGATAATGTTGATGTCACAAAGCAGTTCTCGGACCCTGTCACAGTGGGACAGTGCACGCCCTGGCTGTTGTGCTGACTGTCGTGCTGATCTGTCCTGCTGCCTATAGACAATCTGCTGGAGAACTTTACCAAACATGGCAGCCGTTTAACCCCTCTATATACCCAGACCATTAACATGCTGCAGTATGTGCAACATCCAGATGGGGCCATTGAGCCCACGACATCGCACCGCACTGCTCATCGGAAGGACTGCCTGATGGTCATTCAACCCAGTATACAGGATGAGAACCCATTGTTCGCTGCTGGGAAGTACATTAACTTTGCAATCTCGATACAGATCCACGAGATCAAGAGCATGACACCCGAGTTCAAGCTTCAGAACACAATAGAACAGACGGTGGAGCTCCCGCAGGTTCTGAACAGGTGGCAGATCATGCAGAGCAACAGCACCGTGGACACCACCTATGTGAACGATGAGTACCGAGTCTTAGGTCCGCTGGCTCGTGGTCCAACCTTCTATGTGAAGTGAAAGGGGTACCATGCTGTGGGATGCAATGAAGGGTTCATGGAATTCGAACTATGGGCAGGTGTCAAGAAGCCCGTGGCAGTTCCACTCTTAACCCTCCTCGAGAACACACACGTGAATCTTGCTGCCATGCATGATAGGCTGTTCCTCCGGGTGTACATTGAGCAGCTAGCGGATGCGACGATGAATGCTCCAAGACTTCATGTCGAGACTCTCATCTGCCTCTTTGAGGCTCTGGTTGGCCTGAGCTCGGAGTTGTCGTCGGCGTGCCTCCCTCTGGCGCATATGCTCGAGTGCTTTGCTGTACTCAAACTTCTCCTTAGACAGCTTCTCCAATGCCTGGTTATGATGCTCACGCTCGACGTCTGCTGCCTTCTTGTCAGCGAAGCTGAGTCCCCAGTTCGCTACGGCAAACACGCACACATTCAAGATTGTGGAGGCCATGCTATAGACTACAGTTTAAAGCTACTATACACCTGTGCAAAAGTTAAGCACCACCCTATTTTTACGCACATGCGAGGGTATATTCATGTGCTATGAAGAAAGCAATAGCATAAACATTTATGTACCCATCAATCTTAGTGCAAGAGGTAATAATGCAACTAGAGGAATGCTGATTATGATGGTGGGGAAACACTGTATGTTTTTGTTTGAACTTGAAAACGAGGCCTGAATATGGTTACGTTGACACAACTGACAACTATTGCCCTACAGTTGACACACGTGGCTAGATTGTCATTAATGGGGTCTGAAAACGAAGTTTAACATCTCTGCACGAGTTTGAGACTGTCATTATTAATACCGGGTATATCCACCTTGTGCCTGGATGACGGCCTGGACACGACGTCTCATGCTGGTCACCAACCGACTGATACGCCATTGTGGTATTCGTTGCCATTCAAGATGGAGTGCGTCTGTTAATTCCTGTAGGTTCTGCACAGGAGGATCCCTCCTTCTCACCATGTTTCCCAGAATGTCCCAGATATGCTCAATAGGGTTCATGTCAGGGCTCCTTGCTGGCCATGGTAGGGTTTCGATGGCATTCTGGCGGAGGTATTCATGCACAGCTCTAGCACGATGTGGTCGGGCGTTGTCATCCATGAATATAGGGTGGGTTCCAGGTGCATGATTTACAAAATGAGGGACCACAACTCTATCCAGTATGGAATCTTGATATCTTTGTCCATTTAGTGTTCCAGGTACAGTCAACAGATCCAGCTTACAATCACCTGAGATGCACCCCCATATCATAACGGAACCTCCACCAAATGGAACTTCTTCCATGATGTTACGTTGGTCGTACGCCGTGCGTCTGGACCTCCATACACGAGTTCGACCATCTGTGGCATGAAGCAGGAACCGACTTTCATCGGACCAGTGTACCCGTCTCCAGGATCTCATGTTCCAGTGTCTTCTTTCGTTGCACCACCTCAGACGCTCCTCTTTGTGGTGTGCAGTGAGGAGAGGACGTCTGACAGGTCTCCTAGCTTTCATGCCAGCAGCATACAGTCTCCTTTTGACGGTAGACATTGACACTCTATTGCGCGTTTCCCATTGCTGGCTGAGCACTCTGCTGTTGGTGAATGGAGATCTCCTAACAAGGCGTACTAGGGCTCGATCATCACGGGCAGTAGTCTTCTTCGGTCTTCCAGATCTAGGCCTGTCCTTCACCTCGTTAGTTTGCCCATGTTTTGCAATCAAACGACTGATTACAGTATGGTTAATGTTCAGCTGTCTGCCAATCTCTCTGCATGACATACCAGTGGTATGCATGCCTATGATTTGCCATTTCACACGATCACTTAACCTTCGTCTTGCCATAGCGGTTCACAATCAAGAGCTAATTCTCTCTGTACAAATAAACCACAGTCATGAACACAAAATTCCTAATGTTGTCGCCTAAATCTGTATGTAATGTTCTACACCTCAAACTGGACTTTTACATAACTGAACACGTGTGCTGTTTCCTGCCACGCACGGACATCAAGCGGCGTGAAGTCATGCATGCATGTGCATTTCGTACTTGGAATTATGTCAGCTAACGCGGGGACAAAAAGTATGGCAGCCTAGTTGTACCATCATGTTTCTACGTTCTATTGTTTTTGCTGGTGCTTAACTTTTGCACAGGTGTATATATAGCTGCCCCAGCGACGGATCCCCAGAGCGATGTATGAACCAGAGGCTGATCCAGTCGAGGATATAGATGATGAGGACCATGAGGAGGACTATGATGAGGAGGATGATTATGATGCAGATGACTATGATGTAGCGGAGACCGCGGGTGAGTATGATGATGTAGAGCCTGAATCCTGTAAGCTAGTACACAGAGCGAATGGAATCTATTACACTTATGTAAAAGGTTCTATCAATCCACTGGCAGCAGTTGGGGCTCTGATCACTCTGTTCACAACGAAGGCTGGCGAGACAGTCCGCAAGATCGCCAACAATGCTCTCCATGGTGTGGAGAAAATTTCTGAAGCCATACCAGCCATCACCTCAGAAGTAGGTACGTTCTTTGGAGTCTCAGGCCCTTGGCTACTGTACATTGCCATAGCACTCGCGGCCATCTGGGCCGCCCAACATTTAAGCCATACTATATAAGGATGGCGCCTCTGTACAACCTGGTCAAGTCCCTTAACTTCCGAGGGTTTGTCGATAAACTACTGTTCAGGGAGGATCCAGCAGAGATTAGACACCAGTGTACAGAGGTGTGTGAGGAGGTCTTCAGTGATGGTCAAATGAATGACGGCCGTCTGTTCATCTGTTTAGAGTTCACCCAGGCCGTGCGTGAAAGGACGGGAGTGGACATCAGTGATGAAATCTGGGAGTTTATCAACCGTCTTTCTTGAGCAACTGTACTATCAGCCTGGTGGATATTACCATGAGCCCCCTCAACTACTCGAGGCTGCATGTCGCAAGGGCCACAACTTCACATTGGAGACAGTTAGCCAGTGGCTCAGCTACCAGGCGATGTGGCAGATATACAGACCTCCCCCACGGCACATCAGGCATGCACATTTCGATGAACCTGTTCCGAACAGAGTTCACCAGGTAGATGTTCTATTCCTTCCACATGACACAGAGTCTGCCGTTCGGGAACATATAAGCCCTACAAGTATGCCCTCCCCATCTTCGATGTCGCCAGTAGGTACAAGGCTGCTGTACCGCTTAGAGATAAGTCTGCAGGGCAGATGGCTCAAGCATTCAGCAGTGTCTATGATGATCTGGAAAAGCCCCTCCAGTGGCCAGAATTGTTACAGGTGGATGAGGGTATGGAGTTCAGGGGCGACACAGCAGCCCCCACATGCAGAAACACGGTGTGGCGATAAGACGAGGTGAAGTTGGTCACGAACGTGCCCAGGCAATCATCGAGCACTGGAACCGGACTCGGGCTGAAAGACTGTTCCCACATCAGTATTCTCAGGAGATGGAGTGTCCTGGTGATCGCTCCAGGGTGTGGATGAAAGGTTTGCCCACGGTGGTAGATAGATCCAATACTGAGGTTACTCGGTTAACTGGTAAGAAGCCAGTAGAGGTTATCTAACGATCCTCTGTTGTCCCACCATCCACAGGAGCGAACAAGGAAGAGGAGTGCCTACCACCTGATGCTCTGGTTCGGTACCTGTATGAGCCTAGTGAGCTGGAAGGTGGTCGACGGCGTGCAACAGACCCTAACTGGTCGATAGATGTTCACAGGCTTGACAGGTATGTGGAGGCGGATGGGCATCCTACATAGTACTACATTGCTAGCGGTCCAAGGCGACCGTTTGTGCGAGAGGAGTTTCGGCTAGTCCCTACAGATACACAGCTGCCCCCATCCGGAGTGCTCAAGCCCGTTGCTGTCTATTCATGAGGGATATGTTGCTTGATGGGCTCGGTATGGACCCCATCTGGCAGCACATGGCACTTATCATAGTAAGCGGAGAGTCCACGTTTTTCCTGCGCATATGTCACCATACCCTGGTTGCGCATGTGTAGGCCTCGGTTTTTAGCTCTGTCCACCCCGCCATGTAGGGTGCTGTAGAACCTCTACCAAGAGACCTCATTCTGCCGCTTTGACATTCCCTTAGCCGAGCACTTACTTGCAGCTGCGCTGTCCATGTAATAGCATTTGGAGCAGAGAGCGATGCCAGGAGAGCCTTCAAACTCGAGCTTGAACAGTCCCAGAGTCCGTCCAGACCATTTGTCCCAAGCTAGCCAGTCCCGCTTATGAGCCTGGTACTCTGCTCGCATCTCAGGGCGAATGACATCGTCGAGGCTGGAGCCTGCTATAACGATATACGTGGAATCAGTGTCCATCTGCAGGTACTCAAAGCTGCCATGAGCTACATAGCGATTGAGGAAGTCGTAGTAGAACTCCAACATTCGCAGCTTCACGAGCTCATAAACGGCTATCCCCACCTGGAAGGGCCTTCGAATAGTGATTCTCGGCTTGTGACTCTGGAGCTCGTATGACTCGCCGATCTCCTAGAAATCTTCGAACCATGCACTATGCAGGGCCTTGTCTACCACGCGTTCATCCTTCGTGAAACTGGTGTTGCTATGGTGTTCTAGGGCCTCGATGAGCTTCCCGTAGGCACTGTTTCCGAGGAATTTGAAGAGATCTGCCAAGAGCTCTTTGGTCTTATCTATATCTCCCGAGCGGCGGGCCTCCGTAACATTCTCCACGAAGCACTCGAATGGGCGCTTGGCCTCATAGTCTATGGTGCGGTATACAGCAGTGATCTCCAGGCCATGGGTTATATACCACTTGAGGGTCGGGGCATAGAGCACCCGCATCTTGCCAGAGAGGGCACCGACCAGCTACTGGGTGGTGGGCCACTTCCTCCCTGTTCGCCCTAGATATTCCAGCATCTCAGACGAGATTGCCTCTACCGGGATCTCGCGGTTATAGAAGAGAGGAGGCATTTCCTCGAACTTTTCCCACAAAGCCTTGGTGACCTCTATATCCACCTCAGCAAGCCCAAACCAGCTGTCTGCTAGGAGAGCCTCCTTAAAGCTAGCTACCCCACTGGCACCGGACCAATGGCGCACTTTCTCCTTACCACATGGCATCTCTTTGGCCATCGTTGACAGGTACAAAGCATTTGCGTCGTAGCCGAGTAGACGTTGGCAGACACACTCACTCTGGCGGAATCGAGTCACACCGGCCTCGTGGTATCTGGTGAACATGATGCTGGGACCACCAACAACAGCTCCCTTCAGCATCTTGTAGGCTTCCTTATCTGGTGAATAGAGGCTAACATCCGGCATGTGCTGCGCGGTTCCACATATGAGGTACTGCAGTGACACACCTGGGAGAGTAACTGTGTCTTTGAGGATGTCTATTTCTCATTCTGTGTAGAACTCCCGCATCCGCTCTAGGGCTTCGATGAATGGACTGACGTCCAGGTTGTAGTAGTATTGCAGCCAGTCAGTGAATGTCCGCATTCCAAGCTCGCTGAATGTCTGGTTACACTGTTCCCACTCTGTTCGTGTCCAGAGGTAGCCACCCTTGAGCTTAGATGTCCATGCTGAGTAGTCAGGAAGCCCTGGATAGTTGAGCTTCTCATGTGTCAAACCATTCATATGGGAGCCAGCTCTTCTGCTGTGTACACCTGTAAGCTTTGACCCATACCTTGTACGAGACTCCTTGGCCAAGGTAGTTCAGCACATCGAGAAACCGTAGCTCATGTGTTATGAGGAACATGGTCTAACTAGCCTTCTTGGCGACTTTTACTGTACCTGTACTGTCAGTCATCTCATCGACAAAGTACTTCTTGATGAGGTTCAGGTCATACCGCCCAGAGTTGAGCCCCAGTACGGGCACTTGGTCACACCACTCGTTGATCAGTCGCTGCTGTCGCTTTGGGACCTTGTCCAGGTCTGTCGGTATGTACTGTGCCCTAGCCCTTGTCCGGATTAGAGATGCTCGCCGTTGGATCACCAGCATGAACTCCCTGACCAGTTCTTTGGGGTCAGAATTGCAGAGGTGAGTAGGCCCATTCGTGGCGCACTCTAAGGAGTAGCCAACTGACACAGAGATAGGTATACGAGTACTCTCGATCGTGAGAGTCTCCGTAGGATGAGTCTTGACACCATCTAGGAGTGCTTCGAAGTCGTAAACAGTCCTAACTCGGTTAGGGACGCTTGGGCAGCATTTATACATCACTCACACTGTACCACAAGCATGCATCCAGAGGCTCTCAGCTTCTCCTCTCTCAGGACAGTCTTGTGGTGTCTTTGTTCGGCATCCTCACCTCGCTGGTGTTGTGGACACCCGTGCCAGTGACAGCCATGGAACTGGTAAACGGTGTTGGTGGTCAGATCATAACCATCTACGGGAGCGCCCTCGATCCAACGCTCGCCACCATTCCCACACTCTACATGGTGTATGTGTATGCCTCTGTTTCTCGACTCATTCTCGATCCAACGAGTAGCCGGTGAACTGGATGGTTGGGACAGATAGAAAGCTTTCTCATATGCAGACTGTGGCACCTCAACCTTCTCGCCAGGATGCACGATTTTTGTTTTGCCGCCTGTACAGTGATCAGCATGGCGTTGAAGACTGCATGTCTGTGTAAACCTCTGACAGTGACTGCAGACTAGTGTATGTGCCAGCTTGGAGATGTTCTTGATGTAGAAGGCATGGTGGTACCACACTCCGATGTTCATGGTGTCACGGTAGTGAGCTGCTTGCCTGATTACGTGCCAGGTGACCTCTTCGGTTGGTTCATACATGTGAATCCCGATCTTGGCGAAGAACTCTACCTTGTCCAGCTGATCCAGCGACGTCTTGCGGACATCAAGTAATGTCGTGCCATAGAACTGTGCGGCAAGCTCTCGTGCAGGAGCTGTACTTCTATCAGCTCTCACTCCTCACTGGACTGCTAGACATCTCCAGAGACACATGTTGTCCCTGTAGGTGTCGAGGGCAGACATAGTCTTCTTCTGTCGTAGCCAGTCTGGGAGGGGGCCTGTCCCAAGCAGAGGTTGGTGGTCGAAGACAGCCCTGACCTCAACGTTGATTGATCGAACGAAAGCCCACTTGGTGTTGTGTCAATCGATATTGTATGTGTTGAGCCAGGCTTGCTCTCTTGCTGCCACCCAGTCCTGAGCTGCTCCTATCGTGTTCAGCCACGGGCTCCCTGGAGCATCCTTGTGGAAGAGCATCACCCTACTGTCTTCGACGTGACGGATGCGATAGGTATGGGTGTAGCGGAGGTAGAAGGTGATCTGGACAGTCTGCTGGATCTTTTGCATGATCCGGTCTGTGATGTTCCCTTCTAGACCTCTGAAGAATGTCCAGCATACTGACCAGCATCCTCTATCCTCTGTCTCTCTTTCGCCGAGACGCTGGTCGAGAATGTGTTCGCCTTCTCGCCTTATGCTCTAGGCTAAGGGTTCAGACCTCGGCCCCCTTATGCTCCGGGCTGGGCTCAGACCTCGGCATTGCTTAATGATCCTGCGTTGAGAGTTAAGCGCTCCAGTGGATGGGCCTCCATCCACCTTGCTGCAGTCCTGGCTTGCAATCTAGCAGTCACCTCCTCGTCCAACTGACGACGCTCACGTATCCACTGTGCTTTCTTGTGGGGATTCCAAGGATCCTCTTTGGTAAGCGCTGGAAACTTTCCCGTATTCATTGCTCGGGAGAGTCGCTTCTGCCACTCCTCGGCACGGAGCTGTCTGATCATCTGGAGTAGGTCGGCTTTCTTGGCCTAGAGTAGCCTCTAAGGCCGAATTGCTTTGCAATAGTGCGAAACTGTGCAACAGTACTCATGGTGTATATCCCTGTGGATGTCTGCATAAGGATGTCTGCGTTGGAGAGTTAAGCGCTCCAGTGAATGGGCCTCCATCCGCCTCACTACAGCCTTGGCTCGCAAGCTTGCAGTCAGCTTCTCGTCCAACTGACTAAACTCACTTATCCACTGTGCTTTCTTGTGGGGATTCCAAGGATCCTCAGTAAACGCTCGTAACCTTCCCGTATTCATTGCTCAGGAGAGTCGCTTCAGCCACTCCTCGGCACAGACCTGGTCGATCATCTGGAGCAGGTCAGTTTTCTTGGCCTAGAGTAGCCTCTAAGGCCGAATTGCTTTGCAATAGCATGAATCTGTGCAACAGTACTTATGGTGTATATCCCTGTTGATGCATGTCTCTAAATGGGCGTTCAGACCCTATTATGTGTGATGATCAGTACCTGTGGATGCCTGTCTGACCTATTACGTGTGATTACGTTCAGACCTATTACGTGTGGTGCTCACGATCAGTACCTGTGGGTGGTGTATATCCCTGTGGATGCCTGCCTGGGCGTTCAGACCTAGTATGTATGGTGCTGGTGATCAGTACCTGTGGGTGATGTATATCTCTGTGGATGCCTCTCTCTAAATGGGCGTTCAGACCCTATTATGTGTGGCGATCAGTACCTGTGGGTGGTGTATATCCCTGTGGATGCCTGGCTCTAAATGGGCGTTCAGACCCTATTTTGTGTGGCGATCAGTACCTGTGGGTGGTGTATATCCCTGTGGATGCCTATCTCTAAAGGGGCGTTCAGACCCTATCATGTGTGGCGATCAGTACCTGTGGGTGGTGTATATCCCTGTGGATGCCTCTCTCTAAATGGGCGTTCAGACCCTATTATGTGTGGTGCTGGCGATCAGTACCTGTAGGTGGTGTATATCCCTGTGGATGCCTGTCTCTAAATGGACGTCCAGACCCTATTATGTGTGGAACTGGCGATCAGTACCTGTGGGTGGTGTATATCCCTGTGGATGCCTGTCTCTAAATGGGCGTTGAGACCTGTTCAGATGTGTGTGGGGTTGATCACAAGGCGGTGCCTTGATATTGACTCTGGCAGAGACTACGTGTTTGTCTGAGCCTACACAGAATAGAGAGAGGCCGGCCCTGTGGTTGATGGCGATCAGTGGTGTGGATCTGTGGAGGCGTGTCTCTAAATGGGCGTTCAGCCCGTGGTAGTAGAAGTGTTGAGATGATCCTACCTCCCTGGCAGCCGTTCGGGGATCAGTGGTGCCCCCCCCCCCCGTCTCAACAACCTATGCCCCAGGGATTGAGAGGGCGGTGGGGCCTCATTTGTCTAAATGGAAATCCAGGTGAGGGAAGTGGGGGCTCATTTGTCTAAATGGAAATCCAGTTGAGGGAGGTGGTATCATTTTAGTACCAACACTACTACTGAGCCTATGAGAGGGTGCCTCCATAGCGTTATCTCGAAAATGCTTCCTGAAACCATTTTATCTCAAATTCCAATGCACATCTACAGGCAACAACTCGTACAGTCGAATCAGTTTCAAAATATTCATCAGAATGTTTATTAAATAGTAAAACAGTAATCTATTATTGAACTTGACTATGTTCTGTGATTGTTTGTTATGTAGATGTCCTGTCCTTATTTACTACCCATATTATAAACTATAAAATCAGTATTTATGGAATTTAAAAAAAACAAGTGATTACCGTACCTCAATGATATTGGTGAGAAATAGAGGGTGGTGAATAAACTAGTTGTCTCATTTCATTGATGAGAGTACAGACTAAATGGCTTGCTATTTAATAAAGCGTTCTGGGGAATATTTTAAAACTAATTGACCTGGATACTGTTGAAATTGCAGCATATTTCCGCAAAGCTACAACAACCAGGCATATTTCACAAATGTAAAGCAAGGAAATGAACGGTGTGGGGCGTATTATTAATATTATTAATCAAAACCCTATGTATGTAAAATGGGTGGGCGCGTAAACCCCAGGTCATATGACCTATTCATAGTAAAACGTAGTATCTGTAAAATTTATGAATGGCGGTCCCCTGCCATTCATGACGACCATATAAGAGGCTGTTCTGGTTGGCTAGGCGATATCATGTGATCTCGATTACCAGCCCATCTCAAGCAGTGCTGACCGTATAAGTGGCTGCTCTGATTGGCTAGATGTCACATTGACCTTGATTGACAGCTCATCTCGAACAGTGGCGATCATATAAGCAACTGCTGTGATTCGCTGAGTTATGTCACATGACTTCAATTGACAGAACACATTATAACTCTGTAGAATTCTTTCAACATCTCAAACAGTGAAGAGTGTAAGGGCGGCTATTCTTGTCCACCCCCCTTAATGCTTGCATGCCTCATTACACTGCCAATAGCTCTGCAAAGCAAACAGTGGCTACTGTATAAGCAGCTGTTCTGGTTGGTAGCAAGAGGTCGCGTGACGCTTCGTTTTGACCCACCCCTAACAGTTTCATGGATCATTACCCTGCCAAAAAACCAAACATCTGCGACCTGTATAATCGGCTGTTATGATTACCAGCGAGGGGTCACAATCCAACCCACCCTAGCCATTTCACACCTCGAGCAGTGGCGACTGCATAACCGGCTGTTCTGATTGGGCACCGGGGGGGGGGGGGGGGGGGGGGGAGGTGAGAGAGAGAGAGAGAGAGACAGTGTATGGGGAGAGAATGTAGGGGGAGAGGGGAAGGGGGGAGATATTATAAATAAATGATGGATGGATGGATAGATAGATAGATAGATAGATGCCTGATTTTATAGAAGAATAACAGAATACGCAATTTCGTAAATTGGTTCGTAGTGAGGGTGAGATGACCGCAACTAAGCAGTCCTATGAATTAACCACGAGGCGCTTAATAGAACGACCTCTATTAATGAGTCGTCTGATTGGCTGAACGTGAGGAACAAACCCGCCCAGTATAATTAAGTCAATTTGGAATGCATTGTCTATTCGTTCCCATTGGATAATGGTTTAAGGAAATCGGGTATGCCGAGATTTATAAGCCAGTAAAAAGACGCCAACTTAATTTCAACATTTAATTATATAGAGCTCGGCCGTAGCGCCTATCTACGATGATTCACTATTTTCCAGTGTTGAAAAAGCTGAAAATTTCGAAAATCATTTGACTGCCGGTTGTTGCTGCCTTAGACAGTAACAGCTTTAAGTCAAATTAGTTCCAAAACAATCAATTTATGAATATCTTATTGAAAATTTGTGAATTTCCTACGAAAAACAGTACGTCAATTTTGTGCATTTTTCGCGAAATGGCCATAAGTATTTTTATTTTTATTATGATATAGATCTCGCCCGTAATGCTTATCAACGACGTTGTCCTACGTTTCCAGCATTAGAAAGGTCGAATATTTTGAAAATCATTTCACTGCGACTTGTTGCTGCCTAAGCAGCAGCAGTTTTAAATCAAACTAGTTCCAAAACAATCGGCAGAATTTGTGAAAATTTACATTGAAATTTTGTGAATTTACTATGAAAAACAGTAATTTAATTTTTTACATTTTCTTCACAAAATAACCACCAACAGCCTATAGCCGTCAGAGGCGGATATTGTTCAATAAAAAACCGTAGAAATTAAATGTTTCCGATCACTGGCTTATCAAGCAATTACTTATATAAACTCGGGAGGTGCGGGATTGAACGGCAAGAATAGATGTTTATACATCTAGCCTACCTTGCTAGAACATTCAAACCACTGATGTATTAGCTGTAAAAACTAAACACTAAATTATGCCTGATTAAAATAAATAATCGATTTTTGCTCGATTAAATCAATTCTTTAAATTTTTCGATAATTTCATTTTACACTAGATTATATAATCGACAAGAAAAATAATCGACTATCGATGAAATATCGATTAACCGAACAGGCCTACTTCGTTCTGGACTAATCAGATTCGAGTATTTTTGGGCGGGAAAAGTGGTTGTAGCCTAATATGCAAATGCGATGATGTCATGACACTCTCAGCCAATCAGAACAGCCGTCCATCTGTAGCCTTTCTACTGCTGAGATATAAAACGATATGTTGAGTTAAACCAAAAACATAACACGAAAAATATTGTAATATCAAGGTCACACTAATGACCTCCGCTTGATTGTGCTCCACTCCATTGATAACGTGTCTAAGTTTAGTCGCAATAGGTTGAAGCCATATCGAGAAATAATAGCTTGAGATAAAGCAAAAACTTACCAGAAAAATTAGAGTTTATACCAAGGCCACAGTGACCTTGAACTTGGACCTCATGAACTCAATATTATTATGCTCCACCACCACCTGTGTCCAAGGTTAGTCCCAATATGGTGAGGTCATGCCGGGATATCCGACGATATGTTGGGTTAGAGCAACAACGTAACCTAGGTTGGACGCTGTCAAACAGACAGACAGACAAACAAACAGACGGACTAACGGAACCAATCGATATATTAGCGAAAATTATAACAATGAATGCACCACGATATTAGACAAGGGGGTCAAGATTAATGTCATAAACATGGACGATGGCGCTCCG
>CM067373.1:131078380-131080880 GCA_034401795.1 Chaetoderma sp. LZ-2023a | reverse complement strand
TACCCCTTCAGGTAATGTGCATACAAATAGTGCCTTAGATATAATTCTAGAGATATACTGGGGATAACTCTAGGGTGGTCTTATATACAGGTGGAAGTATATAGAGGGTAACATTATATAGCTGTAATGGGGCCTTGGAACATGTAATTTGTAGAGCTGATTTCTATATTTGTAGGAGGGTGTATTGGGCTTTAGTCCATTAAATGTTAGTCTAACATTATGCTAGTCTTTTGATATTTAGATCTTGCATCACATGATATAAGTAAGACCAGTAATTGCTTTTCTGCCTATCGCCCTGGAGATAAATAGTTATTAGTAGTGCATATTGGCACAATAATGAAAACAAGTGTTGTTTATTTGAAGCTAATGTTGCTATAGGCAGTTGCTACTTATGATTGCAACTACATGCACAGATATAATCTTCAACATGAACACCAACTTGTCCACAATAGCGTAATAATGATTTTATTATGACATCATCATGATAGGAGAGTGTGTGGATTGTGTTTTAAAATGTAAATGACCACAAGTGGATCTCCATTGCAGACATCATATTAATGATAGCTGAGATTTGATGATAGGCATATTGTAACACTGTACTATTTATATTGATTGTTATTAGTTATTTAGTATTTTCTGATTCTTTGTTTCAGAACGAGTTCTACGATACTGATTTGAACACAGTTCCTTATTCACATTCGAAACATTCGACACATTCGGTTTTTTCACGGTGGTAATAAAAACGGTGTAAGTCTCGCGCTGGTCGGTCGACCACAGGATTTTTTGCACGTTTGATGTTTATTAATATGAATAGGCTACATTTTAAAAAAAATTCACGGAAATAATATTGTAGCGAACAAAAGAGTAGTGAAAAACATGAAAAATCGCCCACAATTGCCTATATAAGGCGCTATTTTGTCTGAATCGGCCATTACCCCAGATTTGCATACATATCAATCGATAGGGTTGTCAAAGAACTATCGACATGCAAAAAATTAGAAAGATCTATCTCCATTATTTTTAGCAATGGAGGTCTGATTACCATAGATCTTAATGGAATTCTGTTCACTGGCGTATTTCTGGCGCCATTCTGTCTGAACCGGCCATTACCCCAGATTTTAGACCAGACAGGTTGATAGGGCTCCTAAAGAACTATCGACATGCAAACAATTAGAAAGTTCTATCTCCATTATTTTTAGCAATGGATGTCTGATTACCGTAAATCTTAATGGAATTCCATTCACAGGTGTATTTTTGGCGCCACACTGTCTGAACCGGCCATTACCCCAGATTTTACACCGAATAGCTCGATAGCGCTCCGAAAGATCTACAGACATGCAAAAAATTAGAAAGTTCTACCTCCATTATTTTTAGCAATGGAGGTCTGATTACCGGAAATCTTAATGGAATTCCATTCACAGGCGTATTTCTGGCGCCATACTGTCTGAACCGGCCATTACCCCAGATATTAGCCCAGAGAGCTTGATAGGACTCCAAAAGAACTATCGACATGCAAAAATTAGAAAGTTCTATCTCCATTATTTTTAGCAATGGAGGTCTGATTACCATAGATCTTAATGGAATTCTGTTCACTGGCGTATTTATAGCGCCATTCTGTCTGAACCGGCCATTACCCCCAGATGTTCGTCCAGATAGGTTGATAGGGCTCCCAAAGAACTATCGACATGCAAAAAATTAGAAAGTTCTATCTCCATTATTTTTTAGCAATAATTGTTTCTTTCCGATATATCCGAATGTGTCGAATGTCAATTAGATAAACATTCGACACATTCGGTTTTTTCACGGTGGTAATAAAAACGGTGTAAGTTTCGCGCTGGTCAGTCGAGCAGGGGATTGTTTGCACGCTTGATGTTTAGTAATATGAATAGACTACATTCGAGCCATATTTAAAAAGAAAATTCATGGAAATAATATTGTAGCGTACAAAAGAGTAGTGAAAAACATGAAAAATCACCCGCAATTGCCAAAAAAGGACTAGCTTGTCTGAATCGGCCATTACCCCAGATTTTAGACCAGATACCTTGATAGGACTCCTAACGACCTATCGACATGCAAAAAATTAGAAAGTTCTATCTCCATTATTTTTAGCAATGGAAGTCTGATTACCGTAAATCTTAATGGAATTCTGTTCACTGGGGTATTTATGGCGCCATTCTGTCTGAACCGGGCATTACCCCCAGATTTTAGACCAGACAGGTAGATAGCGCTCCCAAAGAACTATCAACATGCAAAAAATTAGAAAGTTCTATCTCCATTATTTTTAGCAATGCAGGTCTGATTACCGTAAATCTTAATGGAATTCCATTCACAGGCGTATTTCTGGCGCCATAGTGTCTGAACCGGCCATTACCCCCATATGTTAGCCCAGACAGCTTGATAGTGCTCCCAAAGAACTATCGACATGCAAAAATTAGAAAGTTCTATCTCCATTATTTTTAGCAATGGAGGTCTGATTACCATAGATCTTAATGGAATTCTG
>CM067373.1:131035880-131077880 GCA_034401795.1 Chaetoderma sp. LZ-2023a | reverse complement strand
TCTCTCTCTCTCTCTCTCTCTTTATCTCTCTCTCTCTCTCTCTCTCTCTCTCTCTCTCTCTCTCTCTCTCTCTCTCCATTTTGACTGAACTTTGTTACTGTATTAAGTTGCAACAAATTCCAGCCAATAACTCTTCTAAATAATCAGTAGTTTTTCTTGCGCTATGCTGCTAGAATCAATACGCTCAAGCGGCGGAGTCGGTGTGACATACACAATCGACCAATATCGCGGCCTCTTGTACCAATTCCACATCGCAAGATGTGCTCTGTGAGATATCATGGAATATCCAATGTTTCAGCTGTTTGTTGTAAATTCATACCTGATGAAATGCATCGGCTTTTCGGTCTGTAGCCTACTACCTCACTAGTTTATGCGAGGTTTACTGTATTATATAAGTATTAACTCACCAAAGCGCTTCCTGCGTTCACTATTTTCTTAGTTACAACTGGCGTACGCCTATATATCCATGGCCCGTCTCTCTGAAACCTTTCTGTTGTGCAGGGTAGGCAATAGCTTAGCCGGCGAGCTGCGCCATAGATAAATTATTCTTAGTTTCTACAGCGCTCACTCCCTTAGCTGCTCTTGCCCCCCCCCCCTCACCCACCCTCCCTCCACCCTCATACCGAAATGGAATTACTAAAGTACAGTACAGCTCGTAAATAAGTTAAACGTTTCCAAAACTAAACAAAAAAGAAATGTATTAGTTGTTAGAATTATTTTCGACGTAATGTGATTAGAAGTCGTTGCTAATAATAGCTTCCAATCAAATTAAATTCAAAATATTCAACAGTACATTATATCGTTATATTTTCGCTTAGAAAATTCAACGTTATTTATGCGCTGTACTGTGCGAACCATGCGCTTTGGCTCTACTCCAATAGCTCGATGAGTTAAGTCAGTAATGGACCAAACTCACCCATAGTGAAATATCCACCACCATTGCGCCGCATTTCTCGTAACCCGTATACCGAGCTAACTAACTTACTGTTGGACTATTTAGAGAACGATTTGACTGGATGCTGTTGCTTCCTCTCTTAGAGTCAAACTCATTTCAAATTTTTCAATATGTGATTATTTTAACGTTGTATTCGGTCTTTAGGGACCCCTATGTTGGACTAGAACCATTTAACAAAGTTGAGTTATATCCCTTCTTTAACATGATCAGCGAAGACTAGCCTCCCTTCAAATTAAAGCCATCTTCGCATTAATATACAAACCGAGAAAATCCGATTTTGCACGCGCAGAGCGCTCTGGAACGTTTTCCCTACTGAATGCAAGGCGGCCATTATAAACTGGCTTCCAATTGCTTCCCGAGTTTGCCCCATCTACTGGAAAAAATATATATACCTGTAGGAACTTTGGTCTTTCCTCTTCCTGATCACCAAAGAACACATCCCACCCGTATCATGTTTTTAGAATATTATTGCAAACACGCAAATGGCATGCAGTAATTGCAGTCGGCAACAACGGATAATGCCGTCGGTGATCACAGATAATGATTAAAAAATGGCAATTGGGAACACACTGATTCTCAGCTGTAATTGTATGCCAAATACGAGCTAATTTTCTTTATTCAACAGCAGAAATACAGTGAAACCTATGTATAGCGACAAGTTTATGGACCAGTAATCGGCAGTTGCTAAAAAAAGATTTATAGTCAGTTAATACAGTTAGTGGCTTTTGCGGCCACATGGCTCTTTGAGATACGTGGTCTCCTCTGGACCGCCCATCTTAAAGAATAACCACTTTCTTGTCCCAAAACCAGACGGTCGCTATAGGCAAGGTTCGTTGTAGAGTCAATGAATAGATCTGTTTAGTAATAAAAAAAACCACCCTGATATGCCTGACAGTCGTCCAGGATTTGAACACCAGCTGGCTGCCACCGCGGACAATCGTCTCTCCTTTGCGTGTGTTGGTGGTTGTTTATATACTGTGAACCCTGACTTCCCAGAATACCATTTCAAGGTAGCTGTACATGTGAGCTGTTGAATAAATACCAAGTCAAATTAGTTTTAAAATATTCAACAGAATGTTTATTAAATAGTAAAGACATGTACAATTCGTGCAAATGCCGGACTATTGCAAGTCTGTGACAGAGTATTTCTTCATTTATGATTGTGACGTCAGCCTATGTGTGACGTAATTGATTATGACATCATATATTTGAGTGGTAGATTGGATTCATCTATTACCAGTGACAAATCGAGACCTTACCCGCAAATTAGAGATTTGACTGTAATTCTAGACACTCGCCACTGAAGGCCGAGGTTATATGCCCGCCTCTAGAAAATACAGGTCGAGGTTTTATTTGGGAATATTTCTTTTTCTACCGTTTCGCGAAAATTGTTGGTACACTCAAATTATCCTTAATGATTGATCTTAAAGGCGCATATTCAGATCAGACTACTTGACAGTTATTTTTTTTAATTGTTTACGTTTAGAGACTTAATTTGTGTGCCTGAGTGCAATGAAACGCAAGATATCTTAAGATATCATGGTTTCATTAAGTATAAATTATTATTTTGTTGTATCCCTAATTAAAATTGATAACTAAAACAATTATATTATATACATTTTTATCATATAAACAAGCCTTTCAGCCCTTTCCACATTTCTCGATATAAAAACACGTGCAATGTTCAACGAAAGATCATTTGTTAGGTAACACGCAATAATCCCGCATGCCCTGTGACACCGCAGATGTTTCCAAGCGACGACGGCTTAAAAAAGACAGGGTAGGTTATGTTGTTGATTTAAATGTCGTAATATACTTACCGGTACTAACTAGTTATGAAATACATTTATAAAATTACATTTCCCAAGTCCGAAATAACGTCATTATGTTTGTGGCGCAATGGTCAGCACTCTTAGCAAGTGGTGCGTCACAGCGACGAAAACGACCATTTCAAAATGGTGCGTTCAAAGTCTTCAAACACATTTCAGGGATCCACTTTATTGTCAAAATATCAGTTTATCTGATAAATAGAATCTCAAACTCAGTCTCATTTCCTATCATTACTAACAATCTCGTCGAAATTAGCACAATGCACACGCTAAAGCTCGTGCAATGTGATCATTTTCGACGTGGTTGATAATACGGATATGAAATGGGACCTGATTTCAGATCCTCTATATAAGGAAAGGAATCATTCTATATTAAGATAAATTTCGTTTTATTACATTGAGGTACATAATTTTCCTAAGTAGGTCTATGAAAAGACCGCGAGACGCTCACTATGACAAGCTACACCAACCAGACCTCTAATTGGCTGAACGTGAGGAACAACCTCCCACAGTATAATGAAGTTAATTTGGAATCTATTGTCCACTTGTTGAAGTTATTGGTTTGATTGGCGTCTATAGAGTCCCTGATTCTAGGTCTCATTCACGCCATATCTAGGGTGATCACTTCCCCAACTTTTACACTGGTACCCATTTATACTCCTGGGTGGAGAGAAGCAATGAGCGAAGGAGATTGCCCATGTTTCCAATGACGGAAAATAGTGCACAGCTCAGGCGCGAACTGGGCTCGGTTAAGTAGTCCTGAGTGCTAGCCACTACACCAAGCCACCAGCTATTGTCCCCTCGTTCCCATTGGACAATGTTTTTTTTAAGAAACCGGCGTGTATGCCCAGATTTTCAAGCCAGTAAAAAGGTGCCAATTTAATTTTAACATTACATAGATTAACTTTCAATTTTATAGAGCATCTATTTACAATGTTTCCTTACTTTCCAGCAGTGGAAAAGCTGAATATTTTGAAAATCATTTGATTCCAAAAAGTTCCAAAACAATCGGCAGAATTTATGAAAATTTGTAATGAAGATTTGTGAATTTATTACGAAAAACTGTAAGTCAATTTTGTGCAATTTTATTCTCTAAATGGCCATATTATTTTTATACTTATTAGGCCTACCATATAGATTTCGCCCGTAGTTCCTATCTGCGACGTTCCCCTACTTTCCAGTATTAGAAAAGTTGAATGTTCTGAAAATTAATTAACTACAAGTTGTTGCTGCCTTTAAGTCAAATTAGTTCCAAAACAATCGGCAGAATTTGTGAAAATTTGCATCGAAATTTTGCGAATTTACCTAACCCTAACCCATAGTGGGGTACCTTAGAGTGTAATGGGGGGTGTTACATCCCGGACAAAAGTCCCAAATTTTCAGGGTTTGTACTTACACATATTTTATTTGATTTTTTTCAATGGATCCAAAAATTTGAAACAATATTTTCCGGATTATGCAATATTTTCAAAATTGTCGCCGGCACTGAACAGTATAGTTCAAGAACTCTAATTATATGGAGACATCGAAATCGACACGGAATACAGGTATGCATAGTATACACATCAATGCTTGATTTTATGCCATGTTAATCATTATTTTAACAGCATTATTCACACAATAGAGCAAACCCTGTCTAGTAAGACCACTTGTTTTGGGTTTAGAAAACGGTATCTGTTTAGTATTTACGGTCATAAGACTACACGTCTTAAATAGCCAGCATTTTGTAACCACAAACGCATCTTCCTAATTATAGCAACAAACACGTGATAAATGTAATAAAAGATCATTTGCATTTAATACTTACCAATGTGTATTATCGATTAATGTCATGAATGTGTCCGTTATAAACAGGCTTGCATGGGTTGCTTAAAACTATATTTGCCGTCATATTATATAATTTATTATTGGATTAATATCAATGCACAAATACGGGAAAACGTGCTTATAATGTCTTTGGATCCATAATATGATGGATATTTAAGATATGTGATCAAGAGTAAATCATGTTAAAGCACAACCTCGAAAGGCTATATAAACTTATTCCTTAAATAAGCCCATATGCTTTATTATTAAGACTATGAATTTCTGTTCATCACTCATTTCAAATATCGATTGGACCGTATATCAAGTGTGCCAAAAGGATGGTGGGAAACCTCTTATAACAAGCACAAAAGGCAGACGACAAGATGCTCTTGCCGTATGTAGCAGTCCCAAAAATGCCAACGGATCATACCAGTACAAATACCAAGCAAAGTAGATCAAAGAGAATGTCGACATCATTAGCGACGAAGATCAACATGCATTTCTTTTGTAACACTGAACATCAGCACCTGATACGGTATTCTACTAGGTGTGCAGAGTAAACATTGACATATGTGGCAACATCGATGGAGGATACGGCCATGCTTGCAAAATGTCCGCAGGCGATTTAGTTCTCATTGAGTCAAAGTACACATTTGATTGCCTACGCGGCCAACAAAGTCCCACATTCGTGAAACCCAAACTGCTGATGACGCCATCAAGGGTTGCAAGCTGACAACCACATTCAGAGGCAACTCTGATCATGTCTAAGCTTCTTCAAAGAAACCGTATTCAACATCTTCAGTCGTCATAATCTCCCCGTGAGTTTGCAATCACAATATGAAATGTGTGTGGCCTGACCACCGCATTTAAGCGAGAGACATCAAGATCAGACCTTGAACACTATAACACTGATGTTGGATGCATTCAGGAAACAAAAATATCCACTCATTCAGAGTAGCAACTGTAGACTGGTCATAAGCTTTGTAATCTGGAAGCGGCAATTGTATCACATCCTACATTTTGGATTCGTCAGCGACCGTGTGACATTCATTGACCTGGCCAAGCCATCGTGAAATGGTACCTCCACCAAGTGGCACACTGTGAAGGCATACTGTCCAACTGCTGAAAAAGCCAACGAGGATCATGCCCTAATCAAGTTCTTCTATGCCGAACTGAGCGAACCGAGTTCTACCATCAACTCCAACCTAGGCAAACCCAGCAAAGCGGACAAGGATGCAGGACACACCATGTGTATGATTGGGATCATACGCTATGGGCAAATATAACAGTAATGGAGATGCTCTAGCCTTTTTCATCAATGCTCACGGTCTCTTTGTCACAGATATGTGCTTCAAGCACTCATTTCATTACCAAACAACATGAACAGGACACTTGACCGTAGAGCAGAGACAGGCTCCAAGCCCACACTAGTTGTCTTCAACGAAATTGATTATGTGATGTGTAAGATCAGTGCAAAGCTATTGTTTTAGACTCCCGTTCATATGGAAGAACATACCTCAACTCTGAGCATAAGCCAGTCTCGGTCTCCGCAGCCTTCATATGAAGCCCCGTTGTCTACTGCATAAGAACCATTGGAACCAACGTGACAATGTCAACTTTGAATAAGAGAAACTCGTCAATGACACCACCACTCAAATGCCATTCATGAGGAACAGATAGAAACCATTGACATGAACTCAAGCTCAAGTAAGGCTTTCTCAACAGTACGTAAATGCATTGCTGCATCGGCGACCAATGTAAAAGTTGTCCAGAATAACACCAGAGCTGTGCGCTACACTGCAGACTCACTCCTCGTAAAGCAGCCTGAACAACTGATGGCAATATAGCTCATCATCTATGAGTGGTCAGAGCAAGGATCATACAAAGCTATGCCGAGAATGCAATGCCACACTTCGCCTGATCAGTGAACGACTGAAAGATCTCACAACCATATAAGGAGGCTGTTTAGGCAGACATCACAGCCATATATGATTGTCATAAAATGTGTAGGGTGGTCTAAGAGTTTCTGGTCCACCACCATTGGTTTCCGTGCATAGCACTGAAGGTAACTTCGTCGTGACCGACCAGTGAAAAACAGATGCGATTAGAGAATAGCTTTAAAGACAGTTCACGGATTCGGACGACATTCGTAGGTGATTCGAGGTCACTACAAATTGAGATTGATAAGGCACTTAAGGCCCTGAAAGATGGACGGGCATTGGAACCCCACCACATCAGCAATGCTCTCCTTACGTATGCAGGTGATAGCATCTCCAAACCTAGTATGCACATAGTACATTCTGCCTTCGTGCAACCCCCCCCCCCCCCACCCCCAACATCCCCAACCCAACCCACCCAATCTATGATGTACCCTTGCCGAACTGCCTAAAGCGATGGTTTGTTTGTCAGAGATTGGCATACACATTTCGCAATGCTGTGTTGATAATATAGAGATTTCATTTGCTAACTCCATTTGTAAGCAAATTTTAGTAGATCGGCTGATGTGTCCTCAACCCCTTCGAAATAAACTTTACTCAGTCATACATTAGACACCATAGATCACAATCCATCCTCCACAACAGCATGGGAATCATTCTGTGGCACGGCTATAAGTATCGTTCCGCTCTACAGAATGCGAGCAAGTGATGATCACACAGTGCCCTACACCTTTCACAGTGGCTTCTGGAAGTCCAGATCTTTCAGATTTATACACAATCGTAGCAGTAGTATCAGTGAAGTTTGCAAAAGCACCTGTCGCACCAGCCACTACAAACCTAATAAAAGAAAGATTAGTCACTGAAAGAGGCAAAGAATGAGCTTGGTTTCAATTACAATATATTGTGCTGCAGGGGCCTGTAATGAACTGCTCATCAGATACACACACAAGTAAAGAGCAAGTGTCCTTATGCTAGACATAGTGGATAGTATAAATAGCACACATGTCGTCTACATGATGTTTAGTTATGTATATCTACATCTACATCTATTGCATATTGTTATAATAATCTCTGATCAGTCGAATGATGTATACAATGGCAAATGCAATTTTAAACACTTTCCATGAAAACCTGTATATAACGGACACTTTAAGGGGCAACACAATGTGGTGATTCTTAATGAGAAATGATTGTTTATTGCATTTCAGTCGCTATAAGAAAACGCTTTTGCGGTTACAAGATGCTTGTATTTTAAGTCAGGTGATCTTAATGCAATCCATCATAAAGATCCACCATTTTCTAGGCCCAAAACAAGTGGTCTTAAAAGACATGTTTTCCTCTATTTAGTGAACAATGATTTAAATAAAGTGAATAACATACCATACAATCAATCATGGATGTGTACACCGATTATAAATGTATTCTTCTTTGAATTCGCTGGGTCAACGCAGTTAAAAGGTTCTTTACATGTACCGTTTTGTGCCATATTTTGAATTATGACGGATATTTTGAAAATATTGTGTAATCCGGAGAATAGTGGATATATTTTTTGGATACATTAAAAAAATCAATATAGATATGTTTGAGTACACACCCTGAAAGTTTCGTGCTTTTGTCCAGCATGTAACGCTAGGCTCGATTTTTGTTGCTAAGGAAACAGTAATTAAATTTGTTCAACAAAATGGCAATCTACACTTCAGCATATAGACATCAGAGGCGGATACTGTTCCATAAACAGTAACAATCAAATGTTTCCCATCATTGGCGTATCAGGCAATTACTTATATAAACATTCCCATGCATAGATTATGACTTGGGAGGTGCAGGCGTGAACGTCAGAAATAGATTTTTATACAACTACCTTGCATACAATCAAACCACCGATACATTAGCTGAATTATAAAACTAAGCATTAAATTATGACTGATTAAAATAAATAATCGGTTTTTGCTCGATTAAATCGATTTTTATTTCATTCACTCGATTATATAATCGTCAGGAAAAATAATCGACTATCGATGAAATATCGATTAACCGAAGCAACAATAAGCATGTACCAGGGGAAAAAATTATGAATTAAGCACCAATTATTTTTTATCAATGTTACCGATGTCCCTCGATGCCTCCGTGTTACTCTTTTCCGGATGTACGGTATGTTGTTTTATCACTCAGTGCACATTCAGCTCAGCTAGGTGTGGACAGACCGATCGCAAAGGAAGGTCTATGTGGGCAAATTGTATCGTTTCGCTCATCCCAGCCTAGCTCAGCTCCGCTCGGCGGATCTTTACCAGGCTATTCATTTGTGCAGACAGTAGCGAGATTTTACCAGATCAGTTTCCATAGAGACGATGCTTTATCGCTCATTATAGCTTCAGCTCAGTGCATGTGGGAATGGATAATCCCGCCATACATTGCACCGACACTACGTGATGGCAATGCGTTTTTATGTTATGAGGGATCCTTCTCCACAGTCTGCTTCTAAAACCTACGTTGATGCATACAAAAAGACAATGGATAATCGCTGTTCGTCGCTTGTTTTCAAAAACGATTGAAAAACTTTCCTGTCATTGATGGGTCGCCAGCCATGAGTGGCGTATTGATCAATCACTATTGGTAGTTAAACTACATGCAATGTACATGTTACACGAGAGTAGAAAGGCGATGGGATGGGCCGCTTTTCCAATTGGTCGAGAGAGTTATGGTGTAACCTCATTTACATATGATTAGGGATCGTGGTCTAATATGCAAATGAGATGACATCATAACTTTCTCAACCAATCAGAACAGCCGCCCATCCCTTCACCACATTTTCTTTGATGTAGAGCTTTGATGTGTGCCAATGATTGGCATGCATAATGAGCCGTTAATGTGTTTGGTGGGCTTATTTAAAGTTAATGACGTGATAAAAGTTGACCAATCAGGGCAGCCACATACACATTTGGTATTGTTCGAGGTGTTGATACATTGACTATCGTTAGTGCTTATTGATGGGTGTAGTGAGTCATGAAAGTGTTAGGGGTGTGAAGTGGGTTAGAAGATGCAGCCAAGCAACGAATCACATGGCCCCTTGCTGCCTATCAGTGCAGCCGCTTATACATCCGTCACTGCTCGAGCTGTGGAGCTATTGGAAGGTAATGAGCCATGACATTGTTAGGAGGCCTGGGACTAATTCAAATATTGAGGATGTCCTAGCTCCCAGCCAATTGGGGAAGCTACTTATAGGGTGTATATAATGGCACTTATATAATGCTTAGGGCCTGGGTGTCAGGAGGTCTAGAGAGTTGTAATACATTCAACCAGGCATGGGACTACTACTACGACTACGACTACTACTACTACTACTACTACTACTACTACTACTACTACTACTACTACTACTACTACTACTACTACTACTACTACTACTACTACTACCACCACCACCACCACCACCACTACTACTACTACTACTACTACTACTACTACTACTGAAAAGACAATGAGAGTATACTCTAAAAGGTCTAGTTCAGAACATAGCTGTAGTGTTTCCTGACCTAGAACAATCCAATATAGCTATGAGATCCTGCAGAAATACCTCAAAATACTATCACTAACCCTTATGCAAGCCCCATAATTATATTAATAATAATATTAATTATTATTATTATTATTATTATTATTATTATTATTAATAATAATAATAATAACAATAAAAATAATTATTATTATAATAATAATTCCTGCATTCATACCCTAGATTTACACCAGTGAAGTCGGTCTACTTGTAGGATTTTGTGGAACTGTGTGAGGAACTCATCCATTCAAAATATTTTCAAAATATTTATCAGCAGGCGTATTAAATCACCAAGACATTCTGATAGCTAGCACATTTTTGTGGAAAGCATGTGTGGGGCATCTGAATGTTAAGTGGTTAAGCCTAATATCCAATACCTGTAAATGAGCCGATGATAAGTTTATGGGATTTCAATATATAGTCATTAAGTCAGGGTACATCAAGAGGATTACAAACAGATCAATCAGCCCTAAGCTATTGTATGGTATACTTAAATTAATAAACCTTCGATTAATGTATAACTGGGACATGGCGCAGCACAGATGTTCAACTATACCATCTCAATAGGTAGCCATTACGTAAGGGGAACATCAAGCAGATTACAAACACACCAATCGCACCTAGGCCATTATAGGGTATACGTAAATTAATAAACCCTCAATCGCCATATACCTAAGACATGACACAGTATAGATGTTCAACTATGGCATCCCGAATGGAAGACATTGACTCAAGAACATCCCTGGGAATTAGGTTTTGATGTTTGAGAACATTATCAAGGGCGATAACTCCAGACACATTATCAATTGACTTTGACAGGGGTTATCAATGGGAGGTAACGTGCTCAAAATTTCAAAAAAGCTGAAATATATGATAATCATTTTTATACTCGGCTGAGTGGTGTTGATGGCTATGAGTGAGATAGCTCGCCAGTCAAATTATTTTTTTAATATTCAACAGAATGTTTATTAAATTGTATGTGTGCAATACGTATAATGCCCCTAAACCACTGCATCATCAATGGAGTAGTCAGGGTTTAGCTATGTCGCTGCCCTCCCCCCCCCCACCCCATTAACCCAATGCTTTAACTAAGTATCACCAGGCTTCGGATAGCTGTACACCCACAATCAGTGCATCAAGGCATGACATCAAAGATGATTTATATTTATATTACATATACCTTATGTTACTAGCATACACACATTACTCAATGTTGTAGTGTGTGACAAGTCAACTGCACATTGCTGACACCATACCCATCAGTAATGTGGTGCTGTTGCTCGGTTCTGGAATCGGTCCTGGAAATTACCACAACCCAAATCCGGGAAGTAACTGGTATCCTGGCAACAAGTTGTTGTTCTACTGCTGGCTTTCGAGGAAGATGTTCTTCTTGACCTCTTAAAGCCCGGTAAGCAAGAACTCCTTTATATTATGTCAATTTACTATAATTGGTGTCAGAGTAAAGTATTTTATCACCCAGAAACTGATTTCAGTTGGAATATGTTGAGCCTTTGCAAAATATAAAATCAACATCAGTTTTCATGGCAAAATTGACTTATTTAGTTTTTAAGATTTAGATTTTATGTCATTTACATACAGTATATTATAATGATTTGAATGTCAGATGAAGCTCTGACAATGTTTTATAGTGACATACAGCACGCTCTAGTTTACTGAAAAATGTGAAGCCAATTTTAATTGGCACATGTAAAGGCTTGTTTCTACGAAATAGTGATACCGAATCTGTTATTGAATATTGGTGTGAATGCTCTCCCACAACACGATCTTTACTTAAAAGACTCATTGACAACATCGACTCTGCTGTATAGAAATATAACAATATAATATTCTACTTTTGGGGATGGGCATGTGACTTGTCATATAGAGGGAAAGTACATATATTTGCGTAATCGTGATAACTCAACTGTTGACAACATTTGCAAAACATATGAACCTGCAATAAACATTGTAATAAGATATAAACAGACAAAAAAATTTTAGATGTACCTACCTTTTCTCTTCAAACATGGCGCAAATACAAGGGTCACATGAACTGGTTGGAATTTAAGGAGAAGGATTTAATATTAGACCAGCAAGTTATATCACTAAACTCAAGAATAGCTCATCTGAATACATACTTAAGCCAAAATACTCTATGGTTCAGTTCAGATTTAGTGAAAAGGCGAAAGTCTAAGAATTGTGTTCACTGCTCATACAACTTGGATCACTGCAGTGATGGCATATATGCTCGTGATCTACTGAACTCAGTTTGGCTCAGAAAACTCATGATCGACTTTAGTAATTATAGTAAGCAATCACAGGACATACTCCAAATCCGTGTTAGCCTAAGTGGATTAGAATCAATTAAGTAATGGCATCCTTGATGAATATCAAAACAGCCTCACTAGAAGAATTGTAATTATTAAAAGACATCAGCAAGACCTAGGTCAAATGGATCATAACTTTACGTGAACAAAATTGTAGTCATATTACTCTTCAAAACGTTCAGGAATGCATAGAGATGCTTTCAACAATGAGCATACTCACCGCCTAGGTGGCTGAAGATAAGATATCTTTTAGTGCATTAGAACTAGATGAGGAGGGGGAAAATACAGATAACTCTGATACCGAACATGAAGACACAAAGGATGAACAGCTTTCTGCTGGTCACGCCAGAGATCAGATGGAGAGTATATGCAAATGAGATGAAATGGAGACAGAATTGCTTAGGGACTCACTGGACAAAGAGCAAGGAAAGTGTCATATCTTGCAAAGGCCTCTCTTCGAAGCAGGTATGCACGTGGTAGTTAATTTGTGGATAGGTTAGTTCCTCGTGGTGTGTATAGGCAGGAGCTTGCCAACAAGATAATGTTCCGTTAGCACCAAAAGTGCCCACATTTAATGGTCATGCAGAATGGCAGCCCATCCTTACCCAGTTTGAAAGGAAAGCTGCACATTATCAATGGTCAGATTACCAAAAACTAGAAACTTTGATTGACAAAACAACTATAAAAGGCTAATTAGCAAGTTTAATGCTAGATTTAGTTTTTTTAAAAGACGCACGCACACCACTCGGAATAAATTACAAGAGGTTCACCAGGATAACATATTAGAATAATTCGCTGAAATGGTTCAGGAGCTGACAATTGATGGACTATCTGGATGCTGAACCCTTTACCCTTGACGAGGCATTGCAGATGGTAAAATCAGCTGTCCACAATCATTGGTTGGCCATGAGTACAAGAAAGACAGATGTTCAGAAAGTACACTTCTTATAGCATTCCACCTTTACGGAATTTGATTATGGTTATGTTTCTGACCAATCTATGAAAATCAGAACCATCCACCCACCATTGCCCTCACAAATAGACACAGTTGAAAGATGTAGTAGAAATAAAGACTGAGCTTTCCACTTTAAGCTCCTCAATGGACAAAGTTCTGGGTTTGTTGACCTCTGGAGGCTGCCCCCTATAAGGAAACATTGGTCAAAGGGCACCAAGAATGGTTCACCTTCCCAGGATAGTGTAAGTGGCAGTAGAAGGGGTGCATGTTGCAATTGCAAAATGGATGGACATTTCAGCCATGAATGTCCATTACGATAATGGTCACCTTCCCCCACACTCCCCCCCCCCACAAACCTCATGATGATTACCCAAGGAGATGAGTGGGTGGGGCAAATGCATATGAGGTGTGCATGTATGAGCATCCATGTCAAGCTGTAAACCTAATCATCCCTCTCACCCTTAATGGTGCATTGGTCAATGCAGTTAATGACACAGCTTACAAGGCATTGTAGTCAGTGACACATTTGCAAAATCATTGCAGCAGCCAATAAAGCTGGGGAATCATGTTACTCTCAAATGGACAGAGCATGGCAACATAATTTCTGCTAGGGCTGGTGAGGGAGCTCACTTTTAGTTTGGGAACAATCACATGACATGGCCTGTACCCATGGCAAATATAACTGACCCTGTAATACTTGGGCTAGACTTCTTGTGGAAACATAATGCTGTTATAGATCTGATAAACGTGTCGCTAAAATAGGCTCTATGCTGAAAGCAGATGGGAAGGAAATTCAAGTGGCCAGAGTATATCTAAAAAATTGAGTTATTGTAGCGCCATATGAAACAGTCCAAACAATTGGCATGTTAGATTTCAAATTTTACCAAGACCTAGATAGTATGCTACAACCTTCCACTGAGATAAATGGCCTTGTGGCACCACACTCACTTGTCAAACAACACGCTCAGGTTCCTGTACTTCTCTGTAACCTATCACATAAATACATAACTTTGAAACCCACTCTGTAGATACAACTACGGAGGCAGTGGAAAGACTAAGCAATAAGTCGCATGAGTATAGCCATGCTGAGCTAAATTCCAATAACATATATGATTTACCAGATAGACTTACCCAACCGCTCAACCCAGCACCTATCAGAAGAATGTAATGATAAAAAGTCTAATTGTTGAATTTCAGGATGCGTTTGCCAAAGATGACTTGGATCTTATACCACACGGTAGATACAGGTGATGGCAGACCAGTCCGTGCGAAATTGTGGAGAACACCCATCGAGTTTGAACATGAAGATGCACATTTGCATCCATGTTACAAAAGGGCAATGTTGTTCCATCCAAGTCCGAGGGGGCATCAGCCCCAGTGCTCATGTGCCAAAAGGATTTATTTGTCAGGTATTGTGCCCGATTTTTATTCGGCAAATAATGTTACATGCAAAGATTCATTTCCCCTACCAAACATCGGCACTTGTCTTCGTGCTTTTTTGGGAAGTACCCATGTTAGTACCTTAGATATGGTGGTAGGCTATTGGCAGATCGAGGTTGACCCGAATGACCACAGCAAACTCGCATTTATAACCAAGTACTGTTTATTTTAATTTGTCCAGATGCTCTTCAGTATGTGTAATAGTTGGCAGAAGTGTTAGCTTATATAGATGATGTCCAAGCAGACTTTGGTAGTCACGTTACCCATTTGTGAAGGGTGTTTAAATGATTCCAATCACATAACATAATCTAAAATCCAAAAAATATCATATGCCAATAGAGAATTGTGTTTCTTTGGGACCCTAGTAAGTGAAACTGGCATAGTTGATAGTTTGAAGTGTATAAAGTCATGGCCATGCGCTAATAATAATAAGGAACTGGAGTCGTTTTTGGGATACATAAACTACCATCGTGGTCGTATTAGAGAGTTTGCTGGTATGTCAGCTCCTTTATACTCACTCACTGGTTCAAACGTAGACTTCATATGGACCGATGGCTATCAACAGGCATTTGCAAATCTTAAGAAAGCCATGGCAAATCCTTCAATCTTAGGGTATCCAAAACCTACATGCATTTTAGATACAGATGCATCTGAGTCACCTATTGGCACAGAACTATCTCGAGTCCAGGACGGGAAGAAGGTAGTAATTGTGTTTGCTAGTAAAGTCTTAACCCCTGCCTAAAAAATACTGTGTGACCAGGAAGGAATTGTTAGCCATCGTCGCCTTTACACGGCAATATAGAGTATACCTTCATGGCAGACCATTAATCGTAAGAACGGATCATAGCAGTCTGGCATGGATAATATGATTAAAATCCATAGAAGGGCAACTGGCATGTTAGCTTGAGGAGTTATCCCAATTTGGCATGACAATACAACACCACAGTGTAGTAAACATAGTAATGCAGATGGTTTGTCCAGAATACCTGTTACCCCATCAGTGTGTGACTGCTATGATGTCGGGCAGAGCATTGCAGACATTGCCATGTAAAGAGTGCAAATATTTCATCAGGTTACACTATCAGTAGGACAGATATAATAAAGATGTTGTTGAAGTGGTACGATTAGCTGTCTGGGAGATATGCACAAATGACTCGTCTGAGCTCCACAACGTAAAAATGGAGGATGAAAGATGTAGTATTTTCTTATATACGTGGTCGAGATGACAGCAAGGAATTATCTAATTGGATAGCAGCCTACTCCCCAAGCAAACTGATGCAATTTCAAATGTCGGAATTGGGTAACATACTTTGAGCTATACTTGTGAAGTCCATCTGTGAAGTCCTGGTTGAAATGCCATAACCGCTTGTATCTAGAAGCAGAGGTGTTTTATTATCGGTGGGAGGCACCTGCTCTGTCCAGGAATTTACTACTTGTACCTTATTCCTTGCAGGAAACAATATTAGCTGTTTGTCATGATTTGCTGAGAATACTGTTGTCCTGGTGTCCTTTCCAGATCCACACCGATCTGTGTAAGAATTTTGATGGTTCCCATTTTCATAGATTTTGCCGATTGCTGGAAATTGCCAAGATGCGTAATACCTCAAGATGATTGTGCTAATGGGCAGGTTGAAAGAAAGATATAACCAACCACATTACAAATTATACGGTGCTACCTCCAAAGTGAAGCACGTGAAAGGAACTAGAATAAACATATTCCTTTCATGGCTGCATCCACTAGAGCCACGATGAACAAACAGACTGGGTTTAGACCTAATAAACTGATGTTCGGAAGGGAAATGCTTCAGCCCCTAGACATTATGGTGGGTGTGGATGCGCCAGTGTATTACTATGATTCACCCCAGGACTATGTATCCCATTCTGAGGAATCATTATATCTGGCTCATAAGTTGGCCCGTTAAAACATAGGCCTTGCCCAAGGATGGCAGAAATGATTCTTTGATTCTGTAGTAATGCCCGGATAACTGGACACGGTTCTGCTCTAATTCAAGGTTTCGTTCTTGAATAAACCATTTCCTCTAATGGACTGAATGACGAAGAAATAAATGAGAAACTAAAGCTTTAAAATACCTAAATGACCATGACCTCACGATTTGAACCAAATCTCTGATTTTTCAGGGCAGTAAATTCACTTCAGAGAAGAACCGGATGGACAACCGCTAATTGAGCACATGGCAAGTAAAGACTCAAGTTGGCGAAGATCATCCAGTTCTGGACAAGTCCACCTCGCTTTTACTGCAGAGACAAACGTTCCAGTCAGAATGAGCTATACAAGGGGCCAGTAACAATGGGGCAAAAGATGGATCCTGAGAAAGGCAACAAGCGTGTTATTACAGCATACAAAAGTCTCTAAATATACAACAATGGAATATAAGTTACAGTTGCCGATCTCAGAACTCACCTGTAACTAATACAATTGCTTAAAATATCTCAATATTAACTTAACCTGTTTCGACCTGTGTGGAGTGGCCATGGTGTCGCTCGTCTGTAATCTAAACGGGTAAACATATTTTTCTAACTAGAATGCTTCCCACTTGTCTGTCAAATATTGTTCTGGTGTCATCCCCATAAGTGGAAATCTGTATTTGAATGATTCAAGAACCTGAAACTACCCTTAGTCGGAAAACTATCTGCGAGAAGGGGCAGGTCGTTATGGTCAGTCGACGGGGTCGGAAGCAGTTATAGGGCAGAAATCTCTGTGCACCTATGAGGAGAGAAATTATGTGTACTGATTTGGGCTAACTAACTTAATACTAAGAATAACTGACGCAACCATATAAATATTCGAGGAATTTCAAGGAAAAATATTAGGTTGGTTAATCCAATGCGATACAGAAATCTGAAATGTCAACTATTAGTAACCGTCAAACCTCTAGCAGGGAATTAATATCAATTATTGTGCTAAAATAGCTGACTAGGAAAGCACGTAGGCTAACTGCCCCTTAGATGTGTAATATACTTAAGTGATGTGTGGTTTAAAAAGTTATGGTTTGCGTTATATAGCAATCCGGTTAAATAGTAATGGAAAATGATTAGCTAATAAGAAAACACAGGTCCGGATATAGATATACATATAAAATTATAAACCTGTCTGTATATATATAATTGTCCTGCGCAGGGTGCAAGTGTGGGTGATGGGGTAGGGTGGGGGGAGGGTTCTAGAGAACGTATTCACTTCCTCGAACAGAATCACCACACACACCAACAAAATCAGACAACCAAGATAACAGGAACAGACTAGGGAAACCATGACCGCCATCCAACCCTTCACCTCTCGTCAGTAGCGATTATGCCTATGGGGCCACTGGTAGCCATCAGCCGAACACGAATACTGAACAGATATCGTCCGTTAAGCTAACATATGCGTGTGCAATAGGATAGAAGTGAGGTTCCAAGCTCATTCGATGTGATGAGGAAATCCTATCGTAAGTCAGCCGACCAGGAGAACTCACTCGGAACAAGATGTCTAACAAATGTGCCTAGAACCAAATCATCTTCCCAACTACGTCACTAGAAAGCATTAGAATTTTCAAGAACTAGGTTAAAGATATGGATGTAGAACCAACAACTCTGGACTAACGAAGTGACAGGAACAACTCCCCTACCCCCGTGGCTAAACCCGGTGGACTACGGTAATGAAGAATGTCTAACTGGATTAAAGAGAAAAGTTCTATCTTGATAAGCAAAATGTCCGGTGAACGAAATTCACTTAATGCTGAGTACTAGTCACGGAGCAGCCGAATTTGGCCAGCTAACATCTTATGTGCTTAAATAATTTTTACAGATGCTGGTTGGTTGTCTGTCGTGGACACTGTCAAAACACATCTATAGAAACTTGAGGTGGAGGTGGGTTTTGTCAGGGTGGGATTATGTCTGGTCGAATTGTGTCCAGGTGGGATTTTGTCCGAGCACCTTTTTTAGTGCAGCTGGCATGTAAGTCAGCCGCAATCAACAGCGCACAGAGTTAGCATAAGAATGTTATGGTATAGATGACGGGAGAGGGTCAGCACACACAGAAAGACACACACAAAGACACACAACTGACCACACGATTCATAAACAGACATATACCACATGCGCACCAGGACACAGAATATATACAGCACACTCACAGACAGAAATGGATATACACACATGCCCATAAAGGAGAACACAAAGGACCCCATGCACGCGCACATAGGACAGTCACATCACATGCATGAATAAATGAACAAGCCACGCCCACAGATAAACACACAAGTGAACTAACATACATCGACAGTGACACACACCGCCATTGACTTACACACACAGCTACGGATTATATACACCTTAGGCTTATACGAAAGAGGATTGTTGAATATATTGTGTCCATACTTTATTGTTATAGTTAATCTAGTAATACGTACTGTATATACCGAACGTGTTGTCACGGATCAGATGCAACTGTTTGTCACAAAGGTGTGTGACTATGGACTGACGTCACATGTTTCTAATAGAACATGGGACGGCAGTCAGTTGGAGTTTGGCATTGAGCTGAGTCACTTGTTGTTTTGGATAGTTGGCCCCACTCCGCAACTTGAATATCAAACTGTGGATTGTGGCCAACTGTGCAAACAAGCCAGCGACAGTGTCCCAGCATAAGTTGTACATTAATAAAGTATTACCGTAACTATAAAGATGCGTATGTGTTATCTCACCAGCCAGATGAAAGATCCTGGTGTATATGCAAACGCATGGTATTAGATTGGTGGAATGATCCGACTCTGGCTTTGTGAAAATAAACACATTTATTTGTAATGGTGTAGCTCGGATCGACCGGGCGGGTACCGGCTGCACCAGCCAAGCTGGGTATGCGCCGCCTGTCCTGGATTCGTTCCCTGCCCATGCCCCCTGGGTAGAGCCATAAGTGTATATGAGCCCATGAGAGAGATCGCGTTATAAAAATGACTAAGTTCGTTAAAGCGCATAATGCGCATGCTCACGCTTAGATTTACGACCAAGATGGGATGACGCTTTTAGTGTACCGAGACGGTACAATGTAATCCTTTTAAAATACCTGTTCCCGCCGAATCTGGCATTAATCAAGAGCAGAATTCGACGGTCTTTGCAAATTTGTAAACCATTTCAAAATCGGTTAAGGAATGGCTGAGTTATCCACGGAAACCCCCTTTTGATTATCTTCAAAATATTGCCGTGACGTCATAACCACGTGGACGTAGAACTTCTAGAATGTTCTAGAACATTCGATTGCGTTATTATTAGCTACGTGCTGATTGGCTGTTGCTCGACCGATGATTGGTTGGAGCCTGCACCTGTGACGTCACGGGTAGTATAAAAGGAGACGAGATCCAGAGTTCGAGAGCATCCTCGGCCAGGGGCCGAATAGGTTGGACCTGTTTCAGCTACGATCAGCACGACATTACGCAGATCACGTCGCTTTCTGTCTGTTTCTCTGCCGTAGCCAGCAGTACTCCAGGCCACCGCACTAAAAGCAATTTTGTAACTCCCATTGCATGTGGGAGAATTTTGGAACTTTTTAGATATTGTTCACGAATATATCAAGCGAGTATACTTTGCCCGGTACGTCTTCAGAGCTGGCTGACATAACCCGCACCGTTAAGCTTAATTATGTATCTTCATCTGCATTAAACAACCCCCGCCGCTTATGATCGGGCTGTTGTCAACTTCCATCTGTACCATCGGTGTACAGGAACTTTTGTCACAGCAGTAATGTTATTGTATCTCTTGCTGAATACTCGTTAGACATTCTATATTGTGATTACAGTCCTGAGTTCGATCTGCTTCCATCATGAGCTGCTTGCAGGAATCCTGTTCGCAGAAACCAGCCCGCAGGAACTTTCCAGCTTCCTGAGAATGCATCAACTCACGTCAACCTAAGAGTGACGTATCAATTTCAGTAACACTATAGCCCAGACTTAAGAATGGCTACCGATTATTCAAGTAACTAACTTAGCATTTTAATTATTCCGTTAATTGTATTTTTGCTAAAAATATCGTACCCGTACAAACGGTCCCGATGACTAAAAGGCACCGTAACAGTCTTAGGACCGCTAGTTATAATTTCTGTATCTGTTCATAGTTATTCTTATTTTCTGTAAGGTGTTTTTGCTAACTGCAAACCTGTACTATATATATATATATATATATTATTCTGATCATTTCACACTGTATTAATTGCTCTGGTTAGTTTGTATATGGCCAGTGGCCATCAGTTCATATATTTTGCTTATTTATAGAAAATATAGGACTGAAGTGCACGTTGGAAACACTATACAGTAACATTTATATATGCAGCACTTTTTTCACAGAGGTCGCTGTCCGTGATATAACTCTGTTTAGCCCGGCATGCTACCGACTAAAAACCTTTTCTATTCAGCTCGATAGGATAGGTTTAATATGATTAGAGACAATTTCGTTGTTAGGAAACATGTAGTGTACGCCTCTTTTCTGGTAGTTGCGATAATTTAGCCCGTACTCCGGCAAGGTTGTGTAAGATTGGCTAAAATACCTGAAGGGCCTTATATTTCTAAGTTATTGTCTCTCTTCATGTTCCACTAAGCCTTATGGCTTTTTAATTGTTTTGATGTCCCTATCCGCACCATGGGCTGATCCGATCCTGGGAAACTATTGGGATTTCCGAGCGGTGATGGCCAGGGTGTGCTGTCACACACATTTCCCATGTATCTTCAGATACTCAGTGGTTAGCACCTTTGCCAATGTAGGAAAGCACTGCGGAAACATATCTTAATTATTATTTGCTTTAATCTGCTAAACAAACCTCCCGCACCGCAGTGCATAACTGGGCAGCTTGTATTTAAACCTAATGACAGGTTAAAAGGGTAGTTCCATAGGACCTGGTGACGGGCGAGATGCGCATCCCCACCGAATTCCATAACAATGTCTGGGCATGATATTCTGATCTGCCACGCCCTCGCGGGAAGGACATTTACGGTAGGTATTCGTCTGTCTCGCTATTTTTATCTAGCATACTTGACAGTCTGTTTAAGTAGAATTAATGTATAGACTTAGGTACCAAAATCAAATCTTGTAAGTCCATAGATCACGAAATTGCTATGGACGGGCATACTGGTGACACAAACTCTTGGGATGAGACCGTTGTGTTTACTGTTCGCGACGATGGTCGCACGGCCCCGCCGGAATGATTGAGTTCCACCGGCCTTAAGAGCCGGTCTTTGTTACCCATAGGGCAGCATCATACAGGATCCGTCACCCCGAGACCGGAGGCTAACCAGCATCATCATTCGTCATGCACTTGTGGCATGGAGTCGTTATCAGACAGTGGAATGGCCCGACACTACGCCGCAAGCTACAATAATCTAATTTGCGAATATGGTTAATTATTTTAATAAAATCGATTGAAAACCACCCCCACCCACACCCCACCGACACCCCACACCACCAAAAACCCAGGAAACTTAATTCCACGTTGGAACATCCGACAATTGATTACCCCTGGCACATGGTGCAATTTGATGAAGATCTAATCAATACTTGTCTGATAACTAATAACTTGTCCTTCGTCACCGTCTTATGTGATTCCTGATATGCTGAGTTAGTAGGTGCCGCTTTATTTCTGCAGGCCTTCTGCTTTGCTTAATTCCTTTTAGTTGTTTTCAGAACAAGAATTAGTTTAGGCCACAACTGGTTGATATCTACCTAGCTATTATACATGGCTGTCATGGAGAACAGATGCCCGAGGACATCAATACTGTAGACAGCGCTCATATATGTTACTTAGTGAGATCTCCGAACTGGGTGAGAATCCGGACATTCCGCTTTGTAACCACATGAAACATTACAAGACATGGTTTACATTTCACAAAAGCATTATTAGGCCATATCTCCTATCGTTATCGTGGGGGTAAGAGAGACGAATGCACACCATAAATGTCCTTCCCGTAAGGGCATGGCAGATCTAAATATCATGCCCAGACATTTTAACAGAATTCGGTGAGAATACGTATCTCGCCCATCACCGGGTCCTATGGAACTAACCGTTTAACCTGTCGTTAGGTTTATATACAAGTTGCCAGTTTTGCACTGCGGTGCGGGAGGATTGTCAGTAAATAAAATAATAATTAATACATTTTCTCAGTGCTTTCCTACATTGGCTTAAAGTGCTAACTACTAAGTATACGAAGAAAGGCGGGGAGGTGTATGTGATACCACACCCTAGCCATTACCGCTCGGAAACCCCAATAGTTTCTCAGAGTCGGATCAGCCCATGGTGTGGATAGGGACATCCAAACAATTAAGACGCCACAATGCTAAGAGTAATATGAAGAGAGACAAAATCTTGGAGTTATGAGTCTTACCGGAGTGCGGTGCTAGATTATCGCACCGCCGGAAGAGAAGAACAGTATATTACACAGTATGTAATGAAGAATGTGTCTCTAATCATTTTGAACCTATCCCATCGAGCTGAATAGAAAAGGTTTAGTCGGCAGCATGCCGGGCTAAACAGAGTTATAGCATGGACAGTGACCTCAGTGAAAAATTGTTGGTGGCGGAAGACAATGCTGCATATATAAATGTTGCTGTGTAGTGCTTCCTATGTGCACTGCAGTCCTATATTTTCTATAACTTAAGCAAAACAAGTCAACGGATGGCCACTGGCCATATACATACATAATCTAACCAGAACAAACAATACAGTGTCAATGATTAAGATATATATAGTAATACATGTTAACGAACCTACTATAGTGCGGTTAGCAACACATTGAGGAAAATGATAATAATTATCTACAAATACAGAAATTACAGCTATAGGTCCTAAGACCGTTACGGTTCCTTTTAGTCATCAGACCCATTAATATGGATACGAGATAATAAACAAAACCTTTATAGAGAAATAATTAAAAGGTGAAGTATAGTTACTTGAATACTTGGTAGTCATTCCCAAGTTAGACTACCCTGTCTCTGAAATTGACACGTCAATCCGTAGTCGACATAAGATGATGCGCTCTCCGGATGCTGGAAAGTTCCCACAGGCTGGTTCCCACAGGTTGGTTCCCGTAAGCTGTTTTCCGCAAACAAGAGTCCCGAAAGAACGTTCACGGCAGGGGAAGGACATCACTTAGTCCTGTAGGCCTAATAGAATGTCTAACGAGCAGTCAGTAAAAGATACGATAGTACTAAGTGGTGAAGAAAGTTCCCATACACCGATGGCACGGATGGAAGGTATAAACAACCCGATCACTGGCGGGAGTTGTAAGAGGCAAATGAAGATACAAAACAAGGCTTCACGGTGCTGGGTACGTCAACCAGCTCTGAAGATGCACCGGGCAGAGTTTACTTGCTGCAGTCGAAAGTCGAAAGAACCTAGACGATTGGTGCGGCGTCGTTTGAAATACAACTTTTAGGCGTGGCCGGCAGATCCGGCGAGTCATCCATCAAAGAACATCCTGCCTCTACATCTGTAGACTCACATATTCAGGCCGCAAAGGCCTCACTGCAAGTTTGTGTTCCAAATGTAGATGTAGTATTCATGAACGTTTATCAAATGTTCCAAATTACTCCCGCAGATGGGGAGTTACAAAATTGTTTTAGTGCGGTGGGTTGGAGAACTGTACACTACGGGATAAAAACCCGACGCATAGTGAAGGAAGACGCGTAATGTCTTTCGCACTTGTAGTAGCTGGTACAGATCCAACCTGTTCGGCCCCTGGCTGAGGATGCTCTCGATCACTGGATCGCTTCTCCTTTTATACTCTCCGTGACATCACAGGCGCACGCTTTATCCAATCATCGTTCGAACAACGGCCAATCAGCGCAACGCTAATAATAGCGTCGTCGAACGTTCTAGAATATTCTAGAAGCTTTATGTCCACGTGGTTATGACGTCACGGCAATATTTTGAAGATAATCAAGAAGAGCTTTTCCTGGATAACTCAGCCATTTCACAACAGATTTTGAAATGGTTTACAGATTTTGAAAACCCGTCGAATTCTGGTCTTGATTAATGCCAGATTTAACGGGATGAGACAATCAATAAGGATTACAGAGTACCAGCTCGGTACACTATAAGCGCCATCCTATCTATGTCACAACTACGTGCTCCATAGAAACAGCATTCCGGCGCGCATGCGCATAATGTGTACTGACGAACCCAGTCGTTTTTTAGACACGCTCTCTCTCGCTCTCTCTCTCTCTCTCTCTCTCTCTCTCTCTCTCTCTCTCTCTCTCTCTCTCCCTCTCATAGGCCTATATACGCTTATAGCTCTACCCAGAGGGGCGTGTTCAGGAAACGAATCCTAGATGGGCAGCTTAGCTGGTACGGCCGGTACCCGACCAGTCGATCCGAACTACATAACCTGGTGAAATATGTGCATCCTTTACATGGCAATGTCTGCAATGTTCTGCCCAACATTATAGCAGTCACACACTGGTAATGTAACAGGTATTCTGGACAAACCATATGTATTACTATGTTTACCACACTGTGGTGTTGTATTGGCATGCCAAATTGGGATAACTCTTCAAGCTAGCATGTCAGTTGCCCTTCTATGGATTTAAATCATATGACCCATGCCAGACCGCTATGATCCATTCTTACGATTAATGGTCTGCCATGAAGGTATACTCTATATTGCCGTGTAAAGGCGAGGATGGCTAACAATTCCTTCCTGGTCACACAGTACTTTTAGGCAGGGGTTAAGACTTTACTAGCATACACAATTACTACTTTCTCCCCGTGCAGGACTCGAGATAGTTCTGCGCCAATGGATGACTCAGATGCGTTTGTATCTAAAATGCCTTGAAGGTTTTGGATACCCTAAGATCGAAGGATTTGCCATGGCTTTCTTAAGATTTGCAAATGCCTGTTGATATCCATCGGTCCATATGAAGTCTACGTTTGAACCAGTGAGTGAGTATACAGGAGCTGACATACCAACAAACTCTCTAATATGATAGTTTTTGTATCCCAAGAAAGACTCCAGTTCCTTATTATTATTATTATTATTATTATTATTATTATTATTATTATTATTATTCGGGTATGGCCATGACTTTATACACTTCAAACTATTACCTATGCCTGTTTCACTTACTAGGGTCCCTAAGAAACACAATTCTCTATTTGCTAGATGACATATTTTGGGTTTTAAATTATGTTATGTGATTGGAATCATTTAAACACCCTTCACAAATGGGTAACGTGACTACCAAAGTCAGCTTGGAAGACTATGACATCATCTATATAAGCTAACGCTTCTGCCAACTGTTACACATACTGAAGGGCATCTGGACAAATTTAAATATACAGCACTTGGTTATAAATGCGAGTTTGTCGTGGTCATTCGGGTCAACCTCGATCTACCAATAGCCTGGCGCCATATCTAAGGTACTAATATAGGTACTTCGCACAAAAGCACGAAGACAAACGTCGCTGTTTGGTAAGGGGAATGAATCTTTGCATGTAACTTTATTTACAGAATGAAAATCGGGCACAATACCTGGCAAATAAATCCTTTTGGCACATGGGCACTGGGGCTGATGCCCCATCGGAGTTGGATGGAACAACATTGCCCTTTTGTAACATGGATGCAAATGTGCATCTTCATGTTCAAACTCGATGGGCGTTCTCCACAATTTCGCACAGACTTGTCTGCCATCACCTGTATCTACCGTGTGGTATAAGGTCCAAGTCATCTTTGGCAAAAGCGTCTTGAAATTCAACAATTAGACTTTTTATCATTACAGTTTGTTCTTCTGACAGGTGCCGGGTTGAGTGGTTGGGTAAGTCTATCCAGTAAATTATATATGTTATTGGAGTTTAGCTCAGTATGGCTATACTCATGTGACTTATTGCTTAGGTTTTCCACTGCCTCAGTAGTTGTATCTACAGAGTGGTTTTCAAAGTTATGTATTTATGTGATAGGTTACAGAGAGGTACAGGGACCTGAGCGTGTTGTTTGACAAGTGAGTGTGGTGCCACAAGGCCATTTAGCTCAGTGGAAGGTTGCAGCATAATATCTAGGGCTTGGTAAAATTTGAAATCTAACATGCCAATTGTTTGGACTGTTTCATATGGCGCTACAATAACTCAATTTTTTAGATATACTCTGGCCACTTGAATTTCCTTCCCGTCTGCTTTCAGCATAGAGCCTATTTTAGCAACACGTTTATCAGATTTCTAACAGTATTATGTTTCCGCAAGAAGTCTAGCCCAAGTATTACAGGGTCAGTTATATTTGTCATGAGTACAGGCCATGAGATGTGATTGTTCCCAAACTAAAGGTGAGCTCCCTCACCAGCCCTAGCAGAGATTATGTTGCCATGCTCTGTCCATTTGAGAGTAACATGATCCCCCAGCTTTAGTGACTGCTGCAATGATTTTGCAAATGTGTCACTGACTACAATGCCTTGTACAGCTGTGTCATTAACCGCATTGACTGATGCACCATTAAGGGTGAGAGGGATGATTAGGTTTACATCTTGACATGGATGCTCATACACGCACACCTCATATGCATTTGCCCCACCCACTCATCACCTTGGGTAATCATCACGAGGTTTGGGGTGGGTGGGTGAGTGGGTGGGAAGGTGGCCTGTCGTAATGGGCATTCATGGCTGAAATGTCCCTCTATTTTGCAATTACAACATGTACCCCTTCTACTGCCACTTACACTATCCTGGTAAGGTGAACCATTCTTGGCGCGATTTGAGCAATGTTTCTTATAGGGGAGAAGCATCCAGAAGTCAACAACCCCAGACTTTGTCCATTGAGGATCTTAAAGTGGAAAGCTCAGTCTTTATTTCTACTACATCTTTCAACTTTGTCTATTTGTGAGGGTGGTAGTGGGTGGATGGTTCTGATTTTCATAGATTGGTCACAAACATAACCATAATCAAATTCCTTAAAGGTGTCATGCTATAAGAAGTGTACTTTCTGAACATCTGTCTTTCTTGTACTCATGGCCAACCATTGATTGCGGACAGCTGATTTTACCATCTGCAATGCCTCGTCAAGGGTAAAGGGTTCAACATCCAGCTAGCCATCAATTGTCAGCTCCTGAACCATTTCAGCGAATTATTCTAATATGTTATCCTGGTGAACTTCTTGTAATTTATGCCGAGTGGTGTGTGTGCGTCTTTTTTAAAACTAAATCTAGCATTAAACTTGCTAATTAGCCTTTTATAGTTGTTTTGTCAATCAAAGTTTCTAGTTTTTGGTAATCTGACCATTGATAACGTGCAGCTCTCCTTTCAAACTGGGTAAGGAAGGGCTGCCATTCTGCACGACCATTAAATATGGGCACTTTTGGTGCTGACGGAACATGTATCTTGTTGGCAACCTCCTGCCTATATACACCACCAGGAACTAGCCTATCCACAAATTACCTACCACGTGCATCACCTGCTTCCAAGGGAGACCTTTGCAAGATATGACACTTTCCCTGCTCTTTGTCCAGTCGATCCCTAAGCAATTCAGTCTCCATTTCATATCATTTGCGTATACTCTCCATCTGATCTCTGGCGTGACTAGCAGAAAGCAGTTCGTCCTTTGTGTCTTCGTGTTCGGTATCAGAGTTATCTATATTTTCCCCCTCCTCATCTAGTTCTAATGCACTAAAAGATATCTTATCTTCAGCCAGCAAAGCGGCGAGGATGATCATTGTTGAAAGCATCTCTATGCATTCCTGAATGTTTTGAAGAGTAATATGACTACAATTGTGTTCACGTAAAGTTATGATCCATTTGACCTAGGTCTTGCTGATGTCTTTTAATAATTACAATTCTTCTAGTGAGGCTGTTTTGATATTGATCAAGGATGCCATCTCTTAATTGATTCTATTTCACTTTAGCTAACACGGATTTGGAGTATGTCCTGTGATTGCTTACTATAATTACTAAAGTCGATCATGGGTTTTCTGAGCTGAAAGCACGGCCTTAGACTCTAAAAGTATACAATTTTAACATTTTTATTTTCAAGCATTCTGTCGGGGACTAGCTTAGGTCTGCGAGAGTCTTGCAGAATAAATAATTCATAAATAAATAATATAATAAACTCATTTTTAAACAAATATATAACATTTTACGGTTTATTCACATGTGGCTGTAAAGGCTGACAACGTTCATCTCCCTCCTATCACCGCTTTTTTAGTCCCCTCTTCCCGTCCTCCTTGTTTCTATCACTCGCCTCTCTCATCTGCCCAGATGCCATGTGGCTAGCTGCACACGCCTGATTGGCTGACAGCTGGCCAGCCGGACAGAGAGCTTGGGAGGAGAGAAAGCTCTGTGCTGAGCTGGTGGCTAAAGCAACAAGGGTTATCTCCCCTGACTGATCCCGATGGTGGAGAGAGAGAGAGAGAGAGAGAGAGAGAGAGAGAGAGAGAGAGAGAGAGAGAGAGAGAGAGAGAGAGAGAGAAAGAGAGAGATAGTTTATAATTATTATTTCCATATGTCTCGTTTTTGATCACGAGACATAAGAAAATAATATAGAAAAAATGATTATATAGGTTGCATATAAGTACCTTTTCCAAATCAATACAAATTGAAAGATGAAAAACAGAAAGCTGATCTAGAACCGGTGATCGTTCACTCTCATTAGAATATGCATTGGCCAAAATAACCTGAACATAACATCTAATATAGTTGTTGAATAATTTGAAAACGTACTAAGTGACCAGTTATAAGCCTAGACATAAGTTAGAGCCCAATAATGAACTTTGTTTGGGAGCAAAGAAACCGACACCGCATGTGTTCATTTACAAAGGCCGAGTGATCCGATAGCAATTAACTGATTAATAGGTAGTCATTATCCCGTCATGGCGGCCATCACAAGCACAATTATTGCCCTCAACGTCCCGAGCACAACACATTCTATCAGTCACACAGCAGGCATAGGTACATGCATCAGCAAGCATACGGGCCACCGTGGAGATAGGAATACCCATCAATAGAAATTACGATCATGCAATCAACCACTGAAATGACCACCTACTGAGAAGTGTCCAAAGGAAACAGCATTAAATGTCAGACTAAGCAAACGATGCCCATGGTCAGAGAGTGCAATACTTAGCAGAAAAATATGATTTTACAAGCAGGCTAGTTCGCCATTCAGTGAACGATGTTGTAAATTGTAGCTGGTACACACAGCAACATTTTCAAACAACATCCTTCACCAAATGCATACAAGCAGTCGTGTTTCTGTCTAATTAAATACAGTAACAGAAAAATATATTTATATGTTTAAAATTTGAATTAATCTGTCCTAACTAAATAATTTATACTAAATTATAACAAGGATATTGTATTTCCATAATACATACTAATCGATTATGAATATTTTAATACATGTATGATGGGTTGACTAAGCAGTATTACCAGATGCTCATATAAACATAAGCATACTCAACAATAGAACAAAATACCACAATCCACATAATAACAAGTGATGGGGAGAAAATATAAAATGGTACAATAATGAACATTTGAATTCTTTCTTTTTAATGTTCCATCCGCAGCTCTCAGAAAAACTAGCTTTGAAACATCAAGGGATGTGTATTAAAACTTACAAATCAAAATGCCAAAATGTTGTGCCTTTTTGTTGTGATCAAATTACAGACATACACTAGATAAAATACAGACAGAGACATTCCACCCAAGAGACATGGTCTTGGGGGCATTGCGTTCATATTTCTAAAATGTGGTCGGTACACATGTGCAGGCCTCTCGATTAACATCTTAATCAGGGAAGTATCCAGCTTTGATGTAACTATACCCTCATATGTCTTCTTCTTTTCGTTCGCTGATCATACCGCCAGTCCTAAAGTGACTATCGACATGATCATAAGCGTTAAGTGCGTGGATCCATGGTTTATTAGAGTGCACCGTGCGGCCTGGAACCTCCGTCTTCAGCACTCGAGGTTTCTGTCAGGGTTACCTCACCCTTACCGCCTTTAGTCGCCTCTTACGACACGCAGAGGATACGGAAGGTGTATTCTAAGCCCCACCTACAGGGCATATGTGAGACCCTTGATCCAATGTTGATGGATGGACATTATTGATACATCAAACTTTTTGTTAGCTTAGACGAAATCTAAACCCTCGCCTTTGAAAATGGCCAGACAATCAAAGGCGCGCATTCAAATTCTGTGTGCTATTTACAAGCATTAGTACAAATAATCAAATATCATTATAAAATATAATAAACATCAAACATATATAATGTAGCAGTGCTAACAATCACTTTTTAAATGTATTCAACCCAATAGTAAATACAACCATTATGTGGATTAGTGAGAGCGGGTGATGGGGTGGGGTATGTGTTAATGTGGGCTGCAAGGACAGGGCGCTGGCGCGTGAAGTAGGGTGTGTGTCGGTGGTGCTGTGGATGGGTGGGGTGAATGTGGACTGGCGCGGTTACTATGCTGGCACGTGGTGGGTATGGTGTGCGGAGGTGGTGTGGAGTGGTGTGGAGTGGCTGGTAGTATTAAGTATATTAAGCAACATCATGAAATATATAGCAACATACAGAATGAGTATAATATACAATGTAGAATGCACTATCAGAAAACAGTAATGTGTGGCATTAGTATGAACCTCACTCATCATCATTATTATGAAAACTAAATTGCATCGACTCCGACAAACTTATATAAACTTATAAATATGCAATAAAATGAATTGGCTGCTATCTGATTAGAATATGGCTACTTCATAATGTGGCCTTGATAAAACAATCATAATCCATGATACAAACGTATTATGAATAATAGCTATCAAACTACAGTCAAAATATCTGTCTTTTACGATCATCTGTTTTTGGACCGGGTGTCGGCGGTTTCTCAAAACTGATGGCGGTTAAACCCCTGCTTTGAGCGACCCCCGTCACACGTCCACAGAACATATGTATCGGCACATAGCAAGTGGGTTGTATTCAGCGACAATCAGTTTTCGTGACCACTTGTTATGGTTCTCAAGGTATCCGTAATAGAAGGTTGGCCTGTGTTAACTCTAGACTCTGGACTCATTACGTGATTCAAACATGTGCCGTCGTTCTAATTATCACCTAGGTCTACTGGACAAAGTGTAGAGAGATTTTAATCAAGTTAGTTGCTTTAGCTTAAACGATTTGCACATGTGGACATGTATGCAAATGTCTTATGTCGCATTACGACAACTAGAAGCATTATAACCAATGTAGCTATCCTCAAGCACTCAATATCAGCAATCTAAAATTAATTTTCGCTTATTATTCACAGTAATAACCATTAGCCTTCCTACCCTTCCACAATCATACATTTCAAAAATCAATTCTCAGATAACAGCGAAAACTACTTGGAAACATTAGTCAATTAACACAGTATGGGTCAAGTAATTTTCGCACTGAACTGTAACCAGCATTCGTCTGGCTGAATGTGCTTGTAGAATATTGCTCATTTAAGTAGTTTCACACGCTTCATCCAGCCAGAAATGAAAATAAGCAACATGACTCCAATCAGGTGTTGAATAATCACATTTACCGACATCCAGACTAAAATGTGTCAAATTTCACAAACTACCACAATCAAATGTGTACTCATATAAACGGCAGTGTATCAGGCCCATTATCAGTATATCTTTGAGCCAGAATTCGCTTCGCATTATAATACATATCAGTATCTGATTCTGATATAGCAGACATACCGTTAGCGGAGCTGAGCTGACCGTACCTAATTGGTTTGCGTATGTATCGCTTGGGTCGAGTGTTCGGCAATATCGGGTTAATTTGATCATCAATAGGATGGATAATGATAGGTTCAGCATTACATGGCAATACAGGTAATTGGTCATGAACTGTGTACATGTCTGAGGTCTGTGTGGAGACGGTTGATTGTGAATTAACTGGCACACTATTAGCTACTTAAAAAAAACTGGCAAGGGGTTGGCTGACGGACATGAGCAATTTTTAAGTCGATCAATATGTACGGGATGGGCAAAAGTCTTTTTCCCATGGGATCTGACAAACTAACAGTATGCGGACTACATACTGCCTCCACTACATATGGTCCAGAGTAAGTATTCCGCAATTTCTTAGGCGGTTTATTTGATTCATCTGTCAAATATACATAATAACCATTTGACAAGGATAACAATCCCAGGTTCTTGTTAGTATATGTTATCATATCTGCCTTTGACTTTGAGACATTATCAGAAATTTCACTGCGAATTCTTTCCAATAATTTAACTTTGTTTTCGAGATATGAGTTCATATCTTCCGGCAAAGTTTTCAGGTAGAAATGTGGTTAACAAGTGGGAATTTTGGTCGTTGGCCATACAAGACCTCAAACGATGAATAACCTATGCTTGAATTTACAGAATTATTAATAGCAAATCCGACTGTTTGGAGGAAGAAATTCCAATTGTTACAATCTCTGTTCATATAAGGGGTGAGTCGACTAGCAAGGGTCCCATGGGCACGTTCGCAGGCGCCTAGGCAATGATGAACAAAACTAGGTGTGAACTGGTGTGAAATGGTTAGTAATTTGCATAGTTCTTCTGTAACTCTAGCAGTGAATTCAGAACCTTGATCCGTAATAAGCGTATCACAGACGCCAAATGTTGCAAAAAGTTGGAATACCGCCTCAGAAACGGTAATAGCATCTTTGTTAGCAATAGGTATGGCAACAAGGAATCGAGAGAACATGTCAAGAGCTGTTAGTATGTATCTGTGGCCATGTGGTGTGCACGGCAAAGGACCATATAAATCAACTTCCAAAACCGAGAATGGACACACAGGAGAAGGATAAGAAACAATAGCATTTCTCACATGCACTTTAGTGACCTTACGAGATTGACATTCATGACATGAATGGAAATAATCAGAAACCAAGGTTGCAAGGCGTGGAAAATAATAATGCTCTCTTATTCTATCTATGGTGTCCTGAATTCCACCATACGCCATTGGCGAGTCATTGAATAGGTAATGTAGATTGTATCAAAGAAGATGGGAGCACTAGACGATATTGAGACTGTCTGCTCGTACGCTTCGCTTTAGGTACATGAGAATGGAATAGCATACCGTCAATCAACGCATAGTCTGACTGCTGTATAAGAACCGACGGGCTAAACGTTGCGAATTTGGCAAAGAACATGAGGTCAAATAGCCAATGATAGCACTAAGGTCTGCATCTTGTTCCTGACGCTCTCGGATACTAGCTGTATTACGTGTAGCGTATGGTCCGCTTGTCATATTGGTAACATTGTTATTGTCTATCAAGAATTTTGCAGCAGATGTGAGATTGTCAAAATGTGAGTCTACATTCGTCACAACATTGTCACTAGAGGCAATACAGTCAACATAATCATTATCAGAGTCGGCATTGGATGGGGGTGATGGGATATCATTATCAGCTATTTAGCTAGTTTTCTTGTCCGTGTGACGTAATCGCTTTGTCAGCCTATGACGTCTAGATTTGTTTATGTTACAGTCTATATCCGTATTGTCCTCCGTATCCGCATCGTATATGGGGTCGTCAGATAAGTCAATACCAACATATATTGTCTGATGTAGAGTTTGGAGCACAGTGTCATTTTAGATAATAGCTGAAACTTAGTGGGCTTTTCTGTGACATACGGAAAATAAGGATCGTCCTCTTCAGGGCTGGAATTGAGAATGTCAGGGAATTGTTCATTACGAGAAAGCGCATCAGGAACAGACATTTGTGCAGCGGGATTATAAACAATGTCAACGTCAAACTGCTGGAGAATAGCAAGCCATCTTTCATAAATAGCTCCTTTTAACTGTTTCTGAAATAATGGTTTTAAAGCTTGATGGTCACACTCTACAACAAAATGTCTACCACGTGGATAAGACGCACAGTCCAGAACACTCGTTACCAGACCAAGTAGTTCTAATTTAGTGGGACCATATGATTGTTGCCATTTAGACAGGCCCTTTGAACCGAAACGAACAACACGTGGTATGCCATCATGAATCTGATATAACATATAGCCTATGCCTTTGCTACTAGTATCAACTGTTAGACGAAATTCAAGATCGAAACGTGGAAAAGCCAGGGCTTCAGAAGTCACAAGTGCATCTTTTAGCTTCTGAATAGTGCTAGCACATATAGCGGTCCATTTGAAAGGAACAACTTTTTTCAAGAGATAGTATAGCGGATTGGCAGTAGCGCTGTAAGATGGAATACATTTTTTAAACCAATTGAAAATTCCTAGAACTTTCTGTAGTTCTTTCCGATTTGTTGGAGTGGAATAACTTTGAAGAATTTCCACCCTGCTACTAGGAGGTTTGATGCCATCTTTAGATATTTCGTGTCAAGGAATTCACACTTTTTCTGAGGAAACTTGCACTTATTATGACCGAGTTTCAGCCCAGCCTGCTTAAGCCTGTCTAGACCCTCAGTAATGTCGGTCAGGTGCTGCTCAAAAGTTTAAGAAAATATGTAAATGTCGTCAAGATAGAAAAGGACTGAATTGAAGGTTAGGCCTTTTAAAATCTTGTCCATCAGGAGCTGAAAAGAGTTAGGTGCCGTTCTTAACCCTTGTGGTAACCGAAGAAATGTATATGTCCCAAAGCATTGTTAAAAGCAGTGTATTTGGTAGAACCTGGGGACATCGCCATTTGGAAGAGTCCAGACGCCAGATCAAGTGAAGTTATAAAATTTGGTGTGTGTTTCGAAAATGATTCTGTTAAATCTTGGAAATCGGGAATACTGTAGCGAAAGTCTTCAGTGTGTAGATTTAGATAGCGAAAATCACAGCAAAATCTAAACAACAGGACTGGTTATGGGTATACTTTCTGTCTCAGACACTGGGGCAATTATACCCTTAGAAAGCAGCTCATCGAGCTGATGTCGTAACACAGCCTTCTTATCTGATGGCAAGCGATAAGGACGCTGGTGTTTAGAGACCGTATTTGGCTTCAGATGAATCTCATGTTGGACAACGCTTGTAAGGCCAAACTCGAGATTTTCGTCAGTCAGAAAAACATCTTTGTAAGCATATAGTCGAGAGAAAAGTTTAGCAGTATCCTCTTCTGATAATTCGGAATCAAAGGCAAAATACGATTTGAAATTCTTATAAGCAGTGTCATGAGCAACATGGCTAATATCTGAGGACGTTTGACAGTTATTGTGAATATCATCATCTTCGCTCAATTTCACATGCGCAGACTCAAAGGGATTAGATCAACAGAATTGCCACACAACCTGAAAGTTGACAGGATCATGCCTTTGTTTATGTAAATTGTGTCATAACCGAGATTGAGAATTTTTACTGGAATCTTGCGATTATACTCGCATGTGACCACGGCCTTGGCAACCAACAGGCCTTCTTCTTCTTCTTCTTCTTCTTCTTCTTCTTTTCGATCGCTGGTATCATATTTGGAGAGCCGTTCTCAAGATGAAATCTGTGGTTTTCTGCAGTTCTTCCACAGGCCCATACAGCTTTTCAAGAAAAGAGGTTGACAAAGGCCAGATCTCTTCTCTCAGCAGCTGATACGTACTGCAACATTGAAGTATGCGCTCTGTGGTCTGTTCTGCTTCTCCACAAGGACAAGCAGGCGATGTCATAAGGTGGAACCGCCTGTACATGTGTTGGTTTAGTCTGTTGTGGCCAGTTCTGAGACGAAAAATGGTCACTTGCTCTGGCCTCGAGAGATGATGGTAGGCATCTTCTGATTTAGGTGTTCTATAGAGTGACTTGATGATAGTCTTCATCTCTGTATGGGTAACCATGTTTTCTGTCTGATTCTCTCCTGCACCCACCTTTGCCATCTTGTCTGCTTCCTCATTTCCTTGGACTCCACAGTGTGAGGGGATCCACTACAATGCTATCCGAAAGCATTTGATGGTGTGTAGTGCTTCTTCAAGTTGTGGCAGCTTACCTTTGGTGATAGCCTCAAGGACGGAGCGGGCATCAGATAAAAAGACAATCTGTGCAATATGGTCTGCTGTTCTGCTGATGGTATTAGCTGCATGAACCAGTGCTTCGACTTCAGCTCTGTAGTGTGTGCAGTGTTTGCCCGTCGGTATTGCAGCTGACTCATGTTGTCCGTTTGGATACTGTATGTGCAGTCCGGCACCTCCGCTCCTAATTGCATCTTTGGCTGATCCATCTGTGTAGATCCTTATCCATGTCTCCTGAGGGTACATTTCTTCCAGCATGGCTAGGGTCAGGGCCTTCTTGCTCACATGACTGTGTTCATCTTTGGTTGTGAGATGAGGTACTGTGGTGCGAATAGCTATGCTCTCTAGTTTGTTTTCTCAGGGTGGAGGATCAAGGGTGTGGTTTGGGTCTTCTATTTGTGCTGGCAACATTTCTTGCTGTTTCCTTTGAAGTGCTTTTGTCTCTTTCACAAAACCTGATCTTTTAAGTCTTCCTGATGACAGCTGTGCTTGCCTGATCTTCATCTGGTGGTTGCTGAACGATTTGAACTTTGCAGCTTGGATCAGTGCTTTGCATTCCCTTCATTTGCTAAGTGGGGGGATGCCTGCTGTCTGCTCCATTTCTTCTATTGATGTTGATCTCATTCCACCAGTGATGATGCGCAGTGCCTGGTTTTGTACTCTGTCGAGGTTCTGTTGATGAGATTTAGCTGCTGTCATCCATGAGCTGGATCCATACTCAAGGTGTGGTCGTACGGCACCTAGGTAGATGGTCTTGAGGATCCTTTCATTGGCACCCCCACTTTGTTCCTGCCAACTTCCTCATGATATTTAGCTTTCTTCTGGCCTTTTCCTCTGCATTCTGTATGTGCTCCATCCATGTTAATCTTCTATCGTAGGTGACTCCCAGGTATGTCTGCTGGTCCTCGTACTCGAGTGGAGTACCGCCCAGTGTCAGATTGCCAACCTTGGTTTTGGTGGACAGTGAGAATAGCATGGCTGGTGATTTTTCTTTGTTGATGGTAATACACCAGCGATTGGCCCAAGCTGTAATTCTGTCCACGGTGAGCTGCATTCTGTACGTGGCAGTCGTTGTGTACTCCTCGGTGCACCAGAGTACGAGGTCATCTGCATAGAGGGCTGCTTGGATCCCATTGGGCAGCTCTGCTACAATGTCATTAATGAAGAGCATGAACAGAGTTAGTGATAATACTCCGCCTTGTGGCACCCCTTGTCTCAGCAATACATTCTGTCCCGATTGTCCTTCCACCAGCACCCTAGCTCTGCGATTGTGTAGGTACGACTTGGTCCATCGGAACATGTTGCCACCGATGCCTGTGCGCTGGAGCTTCACGAGGAGGCCATCCTTCCACACCTTGTCAAATGCCTTCCACAGATCGATAAAGGCAGCTAACATCACCTTCTTGGCTTTAAAAGTGTCCTCTATGACCTGTGCAAGATGTGTTGTTTGATCTTCTGTGCTCCTGTATCTTCTGAAGCCGGCCTGCTCTGAAACTATAATGTTCTCCGACTCCAGGTACCACTGCAACCGCTGGTTGATGATGCGCTCCATGGTTTTGCATATGCAGCTTGTAAGACTGATAGGATGGTAGCTCAGTACTTTCGTCTTGTTCTTCCCTTTTTCAGAATAGGAGTCATTACGGCTTCCTTCCAGCACTGAGGAACCTCTCCATTGGTCCAACTGAGATTAAAGATGTCTAGCAAATTGCGGAGGGAAGCATTACCAAGGTGTTGGATCATTTCATTCGTAATGCCATCTGGCCCGGGAGATTTCTTCTTCTTCTTCAATTGGTGGATAGCCTTCTTCAGTTCTGCTAAACTAATGTCAACTTTCATTGCATCGTGAGTGTTGGTGTCTGTTCTTTCCTTTTGCTCTTTTTCTAACCTCTTTTTGACGCATCCATGGTATATAAATCTTGCTTTCTTTTGCCTATGCCTTCGCAAAGGCATCTGCAGCCATCTTTCCTGTCAGTGTTTGTCCATCTTCTTCAAGACACCCTCATCATTCAGTGCTTTAGTCAGTCTCCATAGCTTTGTGGTGTCTCTCTCTAAATTAAACCATGCCGTCTTTTCCCTCCAGCTTCTTCTTTTGGCCTCCAGCTTGGTCATTAGATACCTGGCTTTAGTTTGTTGTAGCGTGAAGTGGTTTTCATGACAGGGATTACCCTCTGCATCTTCTCTGGCCTTGTCTAGTTTATCATGTGCTGCTTGCAATTCTGTTGTCTAGTAGGGGCGGTAGTTTTTCCTAAACCCTCGAGGAATCGCTTCGTTGGCAGCCTTGAGGATATTTGAGTTAAATTCCTCTCCCTTCTACTGCTATATGTTGGGTAAGCTCACTGGAACGAATGCCGAACAGACTCCAATTTGCCTATTTGTAGTTCCACCTTGGATGTTGAGGTGTACTTGTCGAAATACTTCCAGAAAGAGAGAGGAGGACTGGGCGGTGGTCGCTTCCTCCTAACTGCGATCCGACCACTCTACTGAGGTTTCTGTGAATGTCTTCTGTACAAAATGCCAAGTCCGGCGTTGTTGTCTAGTGCCACCGGCGCGAGTAGAAGGTAGGCTGATCTGTGGGATCGTTGACAAGTAAAAGGTGCTTTTCATCTTGCCATGCTTCAATGTCTTCTCCTCGTTTATCAAGTGTTCTGTATCCCCAGTTCTGGGACTGGCTATTAAAGTCTTCCGCAATGAGGAAGTGGCAGTCCGGGACGTGGAGTGTGTCAAGTGAGAGGTTCTTGTCATTAGGGCAGTAATAAGTGACAATGTCAATCACAGAGTTGCTGGTTGTTACCGTGACCTTAATATATTCTGCCTTTTCCATAAAGGTTATGATCTGGCTGTCGTTCACGCTGTTTCGGACCAAGGTGATCACCCCGCCTTTCTTTCTTCCTCTTAGATCACACCGGAAAATATGGTACCCTCTGATCTTAAATGGTTTTCCTTCTTGCAGGTGTGTCACTTGGATGCAGCAGATATCAATGTTGTTTTCGTACAGGAACTGTTCGAGCTCTGATTTCTTGTTGGTAACCCCTTCTGCGTTCCAGTGCATGATGTTGATACTGGGGTTCTCTTTGGGGTTGGTCTTCTCCTTCGGTTGGCCAGTAGCTCGCAATCCTCGTCCCCTGGCTCCACAAGACGAGTTAATGGGACCTCCAGTAGCTGAGGGTGGGCTCCTTCGAGGCGTGGAGCCCGGTGCTGCACCTGCCTGGCGGATCATCACAGGGCGAGCACCATTTCGGTTGATTCGATCTCCAAGTGTCATTTCATTAGCATAATGCTCTGGTTAGCCCCTCCAAATGTCTGGATTGACACCCAGTTGGTTACACCCCTGCGCCACGTTGAGACCGAGCATATAGTCTTAAACAGGGGGGACCAACAGGCCTTTTCGTGACATTTCTGTATGACCATCACATATGCCCTGTGTACCCAGTGGAAAATGCCTAGCCAGTTTACCATAAACAATACATTCAGAAGTTGGCGCTATTGTGAATGATTTACTACAGCGTATCTTGCTCGTACGTTTTACCTCATTTAAACATGCGTTCTTACTGAAATCTAAAACAATATTGTGTGAGCGTATATAATTTACCCCAAGTATCAAAGGGTGAGAATATCAAGAGAACATCGAGTATATACACAGAAATAAACTGAGGTTGACTCGATGACGTACAAAATTTGATACTGGCAGCACCATAAATAGACACTGCCTGATTATTGGCTAGTAATATCCTTCTGGATTTTGCGTACACAATCTGGAGAAATAGAATCAAAAAATCCTTTGGAGATAATATTGATAGGACCGCCAGAATCAAGCAACGCTGTAACTTTTGATTGTCCAATTGATACAGATAGACACATAAAATTACCAGTTTATGAAAATCCTGTTGTTTCGCGCGCCATAGTTTCAATATTTGAGTCTCCAGTGTCCACACTGCATGATCGATAGTCATCTGTTTGAATGTTATAACATTTATTTACTTGGTCTGAGGGACGCGCGATACCCCCAGACCTATCACACGAGGCAGCAATATGTCCGTGTTCGTTACACAGTTGACACACAGTCACGTGTACGTACTGGCGACCACTTGGCTGATTTGTGTCAAATTTAATACAATCCGTAACAACGTGACCCTTTTGTCGACACAGTTGGCAGGTGGCTGTCTGGAGGGCACGGCCTTTCCCTGTCCAATTACATCCCCTTTGGTAATGATCGCCACCTCCACATCGAAAACAGTCTTGACCACGATTATTTGTAGCCCGATTATTTGACACGTGGAGACTCACCACAATAACTGTCCCTGCGTGGGTGTGCAAAATCCGTGCCTTCTAACGCAGCAAGGCGTCGTGTAATGTCTTCCATTTGAATGTTGTTATTACTAGTGGCTGGTTGAGCTCCTGCTACCAGACCAATAGTGCTGTTGTTAAAACGATAACCATGAGCCTCGCCTAGCTTAGCCAGGTGTAGCGCATCTCTAAGTGTATCTACCCGTGATGCGCGCGCAAAAAAACCGCCAACTGTGCTGGCAGTCCATCAATAAACTTAGATGTAATATCACGGTTAGATTTTGAGAGTCTATGTCCTTTTTCTAAAAGAGTGGCATAAAATTCCTCTATCGGCTGATTGGAATAGAGAGACAAGTTGTTAAACGGCGCTTGCTCGGCAGTCAGAACAGGGTTATTCGGCACATCTCGGAATTCTGATATGAAAGCGTTTTTAGTTAGAATCCATGATCGTTTTTTACTGTCTGGTAGTGTGTTGAACCAAACTAGCGCTGGTCCTTGTAAATTCAAATGAAACGCAGCAACAGCTCTTGGAGAAGTTTCTTCAATTCCACATAAAAACATATACGATGTAAATTCGTCCAAAGATTTTGAAGGATTCTCGTGCATATAACCAGAGAATTTCTTAATGTTTTTATCGGTGATGCTAGACTGAGATTTCACTATAATTGTCTGTGTTGAGATACCGGTATTATTGTTCAGTGATGTGTCTGCGGGTGGTTGTGTAGACGATACACGCGGTAGTGGTTAGTGACAGTTGTCATCTAGTGAAGGTGGTGTTAATGTATCCATTGTATACAAGATTATTTTTAATATCCATGTAAAATTACGGCACAAATATAAAACTCACTGTGTAATGGTAACATCCATATGAATTCTGGTCATCACAAATACAATGTTGACATGCTTAATTATCTCAATAAAACGATCGCATTAAGATCCTCCACCATGTCGGGGACTAGCTTAGGTCTGCGAGAGTCTTGCAGAATAAATAATTCATAAATAAATAATA
>CM067373.1:130993380-131035380 GCA_034401795.1 Chaetoderma sp. LZ-2023a | reverse complement strand
TACCATTACACAGTGAGTTTTATATTTGTGCCGTAATTTTACATGGATATTAAAAATAATCTTGTATACAATGGATACATTAACACCACCTTCACTAGATGACAACTGTCACTAACCACTACCGCGTGTATCGTCTACACAACCACCCGCAGACACATCACTGAACAATAATACCGGTATCTCAACACAGACAATTATAGTGAAATCTCAGTCTAGCATCACCGATAAAAACATTAAGAAATTCTCTGGTTATATGCACGAGAATCCTTCAAAATCTTTGGACGAATTTACATCGTATATGTTTTTATGTGGAATTGAAGAAACTTCTCCAAGAGCTGTTGCTGCGTTTCATTTGAATTTACAAGGACCAGCGCTAGTTTGGTTCAACACACTACCAGACAGTAAAAAACGATCATGGATTCTAACTAAAAACGCTTTCATATCAGAATTCCGAGATGTGCCGAATAACCCTGTTCTGACTGCCGAGCAAGCGCCGTTTAACAACTTGTCTCTCTATTCCAATCAGCCGATAGAGGAATTTTATGCCACTCTTTTAGAAAAAGGACATAGACTCTCAAAATCTAACCGTGATATTACATCTAAGTTTATTGATGGACTGCCAGCACAGTTGGCGGTTTTTTTGCGCGCGCATCACGGGTAGATACACTTAGAGATGCGCTACACCTGGCTAAGCTAGGCGAGGCTCATGGTTATCGTTTTAACAACAGCACTATTGGTCTGGTAGCAGGAGCTCAACCAGCCACTAGTAATAACAACATTCAAATGGAAGACATTACACGACGCCTTGCTGCGTTAGAAGGCACGGATTTTGCACACCCACGCAGGGACAGTTATTGTGGTGAGTCTCCACGTGTCAAATAATCGGGCTACAAATAATCGTGGTCAAGACTGTTTTCGATGTGGAGGTGGCGAGCATTACCAAAGGGGATGTAATTGGACAGGGAAAGGCCGTGCCCTCCAGACAGCCACCTGCCAACTGTGTCGACAAAAGGGTCACGTTGTTACGGATTGTATTAAATTTGACACAAATCAGCCAAGTGGTCGCCAGTACGTACACGTGACTGTGTGTCAACTGTGTAACGAACACGGACATATTGCTGCCTCGTGTGATAGGTCTGGGGGTATCGCGCGTCCCTCAGACCAAGTAAATAAATGTTATAACATTCAAACAGATGACTATCGATCATGCAGTGTGGACACTGGAGACTCAAATATTGAAACGATGGCGCGCGAAACAACAGGATTTTCATAAACTGGTAATTTTATGTGTCTATCTGTATCAATTGGACAATCAAAAGTTACAGCGTTGCTTGATTCTGGCGGTCCTATCAATATTATCTCCAAAGGATTTTTTGATTCTATTTCTCCAGATTGTGTACGCAAAGTCCAGAAGGATATTACTAGCCAATAATCAGGCAGTGTCTATTTATGGTGCTGCCAGTATCAAATTTTGTACGTCATCGAGTCAACCTCAGTTTATTTCTGTGTATATACTCGATGTTCTCTTGATATTCTCACCCTTTGATACTTGGGGTAAATTATATACGCTCACACAATATTGTTTTAGATTTCAGTAAGAACGCATGTTTAAATGAGGTAAAACGTACGAGCAAGATACGCTGTAGTAAATCATTCACAATAGCACCAACTTCTGAATGTATTGTTTATGGTAAACTGGCTGGGCATTTTCCGCTGGGTACACAGGGCATATGTGATGGTCATACAGAAATGTCACGAAAAGGCCTGTTGGTCCCCCCTGTTTAAGACTATATGCTCGGTCTCAACGTGGCGCAGGGGTGTAACCAACTGGGTGTCAATCCAGACATTTGGAGGGGCTAACCAGAGCATTATGCTAATGAAATGACACTTGGAGATCAAATCAACCGAAATTGTGCTCGCCCTGTGAGGATCCGCCAGGCAGGTGCAGCACCGGGCTCCACGCCTCGAAGGAGCCCACCCTCAGCTACTGGAGGTCCCATTAACTCGTCTTGTGGAGCCAGGGGACGAGGATTGCGAGCTACTGGCCAACCGAAGGAGAAGACCAACCCCAAAGAGAACCCCAGTATCAACATCATGCACTGGAACGCAGAAGGGGTTACCAACAAGAAATCAGAGCTCGAACAGTTCCTGTACGAAAACAACATTGATATCTGCTGCATCCAAGTGACACACCTGCAAGAAGGAAAACCATTTAAGATCAGAGGGTACCATATTTTCCGGTGTGATCGAAGAGGAAGAAAGAAAGGCGGGGTGATCACCTTGGTCCGAAACAGCGTGAACGACAGCCAGATCAAAACCTTTATGGAAAAGGCAGAATATATTAAGGTCATGGTAACAACCAGCAACCCTGTGATTGACATTGTCACTTATTACTGCCCTAATGACAAGAACCTCTCACTTGACACACTCCACGTCCCGGACTGCCACTTCCTCATTGCGGAAGACTTTAATAGCCAGTCCCAGAACTGGGGATACAGAACACTTGATAAACGAGGAGAAGACATTGAAGCATGGCAAGATGAAAAGCACCTTTTACTTGTCAACGATCCCACAGATCAGCCTACCTTCTACTCGCGCCGGTGGCACTCGACAACAACGCCGGACTTGGCATTTTGTACAGAAGACATTCACAGAAACCTCAGTAGAGTGGTCGGATCGCAGTTAGGAGGAAGCGACCACCGCCCAGTCCTCCTCTCTCTTTCTGGAAGTATTTCGACAAGTACACCTCAACATCCAAGGTGGAACTACAAATAGGCACATTGGAGTCTGTTCGGCATTCGTTCCAGTGAGCTTACCCAACATATAGCAGTAGAAGGGAGAGGAATTTAACTCAAATATCCTCAAGGCTGCCAACGAAGCGACTCCTCGAGGGCTTAGGAAAAACTACCGCCCCTACTAGACAACAGAATTGCAAGCAGCACATGATAAACTAGACAAGGCCAGAGAAGATGCAGAGGGTAATCCCTGTCATGAAAACCACTTCACGCTACAACAAACTAAAGCCAGGTATCTAATGACCAAGCTGGAGGCCAAAAGAAGAAGCTGGAGGGAAAAGACGGCATGGTTTAATTTAGAGAGAGACACCACAAAGCTATGGAGACTGACTAAAGCACTGAATGATGAGGGTGTCTTGAAGAAGATGGACAAACACTGACAGGAAAGATGGCTGCAGATGCCTTTGCGAAGGCATAGGCAAAAGAAAGCAAGATTTATATACCATGGATGCGTCAAAAAGAGGTTAGAAAAAGAGCAAAAGGAAAGAACAGACACCAACACTCACGATGCAATGAAAGTTGACATTAGTTTAGCAGAACTGAAGAAGGCTATCCACCAATTGAAGAAGAAGAAGAAATCTCCCGGGCCAGATGGCATTACGAATGAAATGATCCAACACCTTGGTAATGCTTCTCTCCGCAATTTGCTAGACATCTTTAATCTCAGTTGGACCAATGGAGAGGTTCCTCAGTGCTGGAAGGAAGCCGTAATGACTCCTATTCTGAAAAAGGTAAGAACAAGACGAAGGTGCTGAGCTACCATCCTATCAGTCTTACAAGCTGCATATGCAAAACCATGGAGCGCATCATCAACCAGCGGTTGCAGTGGTACCTGGAGTCGGAGAACATTATAGTTTCAGAGCAGGCCGGCTTCAGAAGATACAGGAGCACAGAAGATCAAACAACACATCTTGCACAGGTCATAGAGGACACTTTTAAAGCCAAGAAGGTGATGTTAGCTGCCTTTATCGATCTGTGGAAGGCATTTGACAAGGTGTGGAAGGATGGCCTCCTCGTGAAGCTCCAGCGCACAGGCATCGGTGGCAACATGTTCCGATGGACCAAGTCGTACCTACACAATCGCAGAGCTAGGGTGCTGGTGGAAGGACAATCGGGACAGAATGTATTGCTGAGACAAGGGGTGCCACAAGGCGGAGTATTATCACTAACTCTGTTCATGCTCTTCATTAATGACATTGTAGCAGAGCTGCCCAATGGGATCCAAGCAGCCCTCTATGCAGATGACCTCGTACTCTGGTGCACCGAGGAGTACACAACGACTGCCACGTACAGAATGCAGCTCACCGTGGACAGAATTACAGCTTGGGCCAATCGCTGGTGTATTACCATCAACAAAGAAAAATCACCAGCCATGCTATTCTCACTGTCCACCAAAACCAAGGTTGGCAATCTGACACTGGGCGGTACTCCACTCGAGTACGAGGACCAGCAGACATACCTGGGAGTCACCTACGATAGAAGATTAACATGGATGGAGCACATACAGAATGCAGAGGAAAAGGCCAGAAGAAAGCTAAATATCATGAGGAAGTTGGCAGGAACAAAGTGGGGTGCCAATGAAAGGATCCTCAAGACCATCTACCTAGGTGCCGTACGACCACACCTTGAGTATGGATCCAGCTCATGGATGACAGCAGCTAAATCTCATCAACAGAACCTCGACAGAGTACAAAACCAGGCACTGCGCATCATCACTGGTGGAATGAGATCAACATCAATAGAAGAAATGGAGCAGACAGCAGGCATCCCCCCACTTAGCAAAGGAAGGGAATGCAAAGCACTGATCCAAGCTGCAAAGTTCAAATCGTTCAGCAACCACCAGATGAAGATCAGGCAAGCACAGCTGTCATCACGAAGACTTAAAAGATCAGGTTTTGTGAAAGAGACAATAGCACTTCAAAGGAAACAGCAAGAAATGTTGCCAGCACAAATAGAAGACCCAAACCACACCCTTGATCCTCCACCCTGAGAAAACAAACTAGAGAGCATAGCTATTCGCACCACAGTACCTCATCTCACAACCAAAGATGAACACAGTCATGTGAGCAAGAAGGCCCTGACCCTAGCCATGCTGGAAGAAATGTACCCTCAGGAGACATGGATAAGGATCTACACAGATGGATCAGCCAAAGATGCAATTAGGAGCGGAGGTGCCGGACTGCACATACAGTATCCAAACGGACAACATGAGTCAGCTGCAATACCGACGGGCAAACACTGCACACACTACAGAACTGAAGTCGAAGCACTGGTTCATGCAGCTAATACCATCAGCAGAACAGCAGACCATATTGCACAGATTGTCTTTTTATCTGATGCCCGCTCCGTCCTTGAGGCTATCACCAAAGGTAAGCTGCCACAACTTGAAGAAGCACTACAAACCATCAAATGCTTTCGGATAGCATTGTAGTGGATCCCCTCACACTGTGGAGTCCAAGGAAATGAGGAAGCAGACAAGATGGCAAAGGTGGGTGCAGGAGAGAATCAGACAGAAAACATGGTTACCCATACAGAGATGAAGACTATCATCAAGTCACTCTATAGAACACCTAAATCAGAAGATGCCTACCATCATCTCTCGAGGCCAGAGCAAGTGACCATTTTTCGTCTCAGAACTGGCCACAACAGACTAAACCAACACATGTACAGGCGGTTCCACCTTATGACATCGCCTGTTTGTCCTTGTGGAGAAGCAGAACAGACCACAGAGCGCATACTTCAATGTTGCAGTACGTATCAGCTGCTGAGAGAAGAGATCTGGCCTTTGTCAACCTCTTTTCTTGAAAAGCTGTATGGGCCTGTGGAAGAACTGCAGAAAACCACAGATTTCATCTTGAGAACGGCTCTCCAAATATGATACCAGCGATCGAAAAGAAGAAGAAGAAGAAGAAGAAGAAGAAGAAGAAGAAGGCCTGTTGGTTGCCAAGGCCGTGGTCACATGCGAGTATAATCGCAAGATTCCAGTAAAAATTCTCAATCTCGGTTATGACACAATTTACATAAATAAAGGCATGATCCTGTCAACTTTCAGGTTGTGTGGCAATTCTGTTGATCTAATCCCTTTGAGTCTGCGCATGTGAAATTGAGCGAAGATGATGATATTCACAATAACTGTCAAACGTCCTCAGATATTAGCCATGTTGCTCATGACACTGCTTATAAGAATTTCAAATCGTATTTTGCCTTTGATTCCGAATTATCAGAAGAGGATACTGCTAAACTATTCTCTCGACTATATGCTTACAAAGATGTTTTTCTGACTGACGAAAATCTCGAGTTTGGCCTTACAAGCGTTGTCCAACATGAGATTCATCTGAAGCCAAATACGGTCTCTAAACATCAGCGTCCTTATCGCTTGCCATCAGATAAGAAGGCTGTGTTACGACATCAGCTTGATGAGCTGCTTTCTAAGGGTATAATTGCCCCAGTGTCTGAGACAGAAAGTATACCCATAACCAGTCCTGTTGTTGAGATTTTGCTGTGATTTTCGCTATCTAAATCTACACACTGAAGACTTTCGCCACAGTATTCCCGATTTCCAAGATTTAACAGAATCATTTTCGAAACACACACCAAATTTTATAACTTCACTTGATCTGGCGTCTGGACTCTTCCAAATGGCGATGTCCCCAGGTTCTACCAAATACACTGCTTTTAACAATGCTTTGGGACATATAAATTTCTTCGGTTACCACAAGGGTTAAGAACGGCACCTAACTCTTTTCAGTTCCTGATGGACAAGATTTTAAAAGGCCTAACCTTCAATTCAGTCCTTTTCTATCTTGACGACATTTACATATTTTCTTAAACTTTTGAGCAGCACCTGACCGACATTACTGAGGGTCTAGACAGGCTTAAGCAGGCTGGGCTGAAACTCGGTCATAATAAGTGCAAGTTTCCTCAGAAAAAGTGTGAATTCCTTGACACGAAATATCTAAAGATGGCATCAAACCTCCTAGTAGCAGGGTGGAAATTCTTCAAAGTTATTCCACTCCAACAAATCGGAAAGAACTACAGAAAGTTCTAGGAATTTTCAATTGGTTTAAAAAATGTATTCCATCTTACAGCGCTACTGCCAATCCGTTATACTATCTCTTGAAAAAAGTTGTTCCTTTCAAATGGACCGCTATATGTGCTAGCACTATTCAGAAGCTAAAAGATGCACTTGTGACTTCTGAAGCCCTGGCTTTTCCACGTTTCGATCTTGAATTTCGTCTAACAGTTGATACTAGTAGCAAAGGCATAGGCTATATGTTATATCAGATTCATGATGGCATACCACGTGTTGTTCGTTTCGGTTCAAAGGGCCTGTCTAAATGGCAACAATCATATGGTCCCACTAAATTAGAACTACTTGGTCTGGTAACGAGTGTTCTGGACTGTGCGTCTTATCCACGTGGTAGACATTTTGTTGTAGAGTGTGACCATCAAGCTTTAAAACCATTATTTCAGAAACAGTTAAAAGGAGCTATTTATGAAAGATGGCTTGCTATTCTCCAGCAGTTTGACGTTGACATTGTTTATAATCCCGCTGCACAAATGTCTGTTCCTGATGCGCTTTCTCGTAATGAACAATTCCCTGACATTCTCAATTCCAGCCCTGAAGAGGACGATCCTTATTTTCCGTATGTCACAGAAAAGCCCACTAAGTTTCAGCTATTATCTAAAATGACACTGTGCTCCAAACTCTACATCAGACAATATATGTTGGTATTGACTTATCTGACGACCCCATATACGATGCGGATACGGAGGACAATACGGATATAGACTGTAACATAAACAAATCTAGACGTCATAGGCTGACAAAGCGATTACGTCACACGGACAAGAAAACTAGCTAAATTGATAATGATATCCCATCACCCCCATCCAATGCCGACTCTGATAATGATTATGTTGACTGTATTGCCTCTAGTGACAATGTTGTGACGAATGTAGACTCACATTTTGACAATCTCACATCTGCTGCAAAATTCTTGATAGACAATAACAATGTTACCAATATGACAAGCGGACCATACGCTACACGTAATACAGCTAGTATCCGAGAGCGTCAGGAACAAGATGCAGACCTTAGTGCTATCATTGGCTATTTGGCCTCATGTTCTTTGCCAAATTCGCAACGTTTAGCCCGTCGGTTCTTATACAGCAGTCAGACTATGCGTTGATTGACGGTATGCTATTCCATTCTCATGTACCTAAAGCGAAGCGTACGAGCAGACAGTCTCAATATCGTCTAGTGCTCCCATCTTCTTTGATACAATCTTCATTACCTATTCAATGACTCGCCAATGGCGTATGGTGGAATTCAGGACACCATAGATAGAATAAGAGAGCATTATTATTTTCCACGCCTTGCAACCTTGGTTTCTGATTATTTCCATTCATGTCATGAATGTCAATCTCGTAAGGTCACTAAAGTGCATGTGAGAAATGCTATTGTTTCTTATCCTTCTCCTGTGTGTCCATTCTCGGTTTTGGAAGTTGATTTATATGGTCCTTTGCCGTGCACACCACATGGCCACAGATACATACTAACAGCTCTTGACATGTTCTCTCGATTCCTTGTTGCCATACCTATTGCTAACAAAGATGCTATTACCGTTTCTGAGGCGGTATTCCAACTTTTTGCAACATTTGGCGTCTGTGATACGCTTATTACGGATCAAGGTTCTGAATTCACTGCTAGAGTTACAGAAGAACTATGCAAATTACTAACCATTTCACACCAGTTCACACCTAGTTTTGTTCATCATTGCCTAGGCGCCTGCGAACGTGCCCATGGGACCCTTGCTAGTCGACTCACCCCTTATATGAACAGAGATTGTAACAATTGGAATTTCTTCCTCCAAACAGTCGGATTTGCTATTAATAATTCTGTAAATTCAAGCATAGGTTATTCATCGTTTGAGGTCTTGTATGGCCAACGACCAAAATTCCCACTTGTTAACCACATTTCTACCTGAAAACTTTGCCGGAAGATATGAACTCATATCTCGAAAACAAAGTTAAATTATTGGAAAGAATTCGCAGTGAAATTTCTGATAATGTCTCAAAGTCAAAGGCAGATATGATAACATATACTAACAAGAACCTGGGATTGTTATCCTTGTCAAATGGTTATTATGTATATTTGACAGATGAATCAAATAAACCGCCTAAGAAATTGCGGAATACTTACTCTGGACCATATGTAGTGGAGGCAGTATGTAGTCCGCATACTGTTAGTTTGTCAGATCCCATGGGAAAAAGACTTTTGCCCATCCCGTACATATTGATCGACTTAAAAATTGCTCATGTCCGTCAGCCAACCCCTTGCCATTTTTTTTTAAGTAGCTAATAGTGTGCCAGTTAATTCACAATCAACCGTCTCCACACAGACCTCAGACATGTACACAGTTCATGACCAATTACCTGTATTGCCATGTAATGCTGAACCTATCATTATCCATCCTATTGATGATCAAATTAACCCGATATTGCCGAACACTCGACCCAAGCGATACATACGCAAACCAATTAGGTACGGTCAGCTCAGCTCCGCTAACGGTATGTCTGCTATATCAGAATCAGATACTGATATGTATTATAATGCGAAGCGAATTCTGGCTCAAAGATATACTGATAATGGGCCTGATACACTGCCGTTTATATGAGTACACATTTGATTGTGGTAGTTTGTGAAATTTAACACATTTTAGTCTGGATGTCGGTAAATGTGATTATTCAACACCTGATTGGAGTCATGTTGCTTATTTTCATTTCTGGCTGGATGAAGCGTGTGAAACTACTTAAATGAGCAATATTCTACAAGCACATTCAGCCAGACGAATGCTGGTTACAGTTCAGTGCGAAAATTACTTGACCCATACTGTGTTAATTGACTAATGTTTCCAAGTAGTTTTCGCTGTTATCTGAGAATTGATTTTTGAAATGTATGATTGTGGAAGGGTAGGAAGGCTAATAGTTATTACTGTGAATAATAAGCGAAAATTAATTTTAAATTGCTGATATTGAGTGCTTGAGGATAGCTACATTGGTTATAATGCTTCTAGTTGTCGTAATGCGACATAAGACATTTGCATACATGTCCACATGTGCAAATCGTTTAAGCTAAAGCAACTAACTTGATTAAAATCTCTCTACACTTTGTCCAGTAGACCGTGGCACCATATAAAAGCTTGTCTGACCCTTAGATCTCTAGGTGATAATTAGAACGACGGCACATGTTTGAATCACGTAATGAGTCCAGAGTCTAGAGTTAACACAGGCCAACCTTCTATTACGGATACCTTGAGAACCATAACAAGTGGTCACGAAAACTGATTGTCGCTGAATACAACCCACTTGCTATGTGCCGATACATATGTTCTGTGGACGTGTGACGGGGGTCGCTCAAAGCAGGGGTTTAACCGCCATCAGTTTTGAGAAACCGCCGACACCCGGTCCAAAAACAGATGATCGTAAAAGACAGATATTTTGACTGTAGTTTGATAGCTATTATTCATAATACGTTTGTATCATGGATTATGATTGTTTTATCAAGGCCACATTATGAAGTAGCCATATTCTAATCAGATAGCAGCCAATTCATTTTATTGCATATTTATAAGTTTATATAAGTTTGTCGGAGTCGATGCATGTATTTAATTTAGTTTTCATAATAATGATGATGAGTGAGGTTCATACTAATGCCACACATATTACTGTTTTCTGATAGTGCATTCTACATTGTATATTATACTCATTCTGTATGTTGCTATATATTTCATGATGTTGCTTAATATACTTAATACTACCAGCCACTCCACACCACTCCACACCACCTCCGCACACCATACCCACCACGTGCCAGCATAGTAACCGCGCCAGTCCACATTCACCCCACCCATCCACAGCACCACCGACACACACCCTACTTCACGCGCCAGCGCCCTGTCCTTGCAGCCCACATTAACACATACCCCACCCCATCACCCGCTCTCACTAATCCACATAATGGTTGTATTTACTATTGGGTTGAATACATTTAAAAAGTGATTGTTAGCACTGCTACATTATATATGTTTGATGTTTATTATATTTTATAATCATATTTGATTATTTGTACTAATGCTTGTAAATAGCACACAGAATTTGAATGCGCGCCTTTGATTGTCTGGCCATTTTCAAAGGCGAGGGTTTAGATTTCGTCTAAGCTAACAAAAAGTTTGATGTATCAATAATGTCCATCCATCAACATTGGATCAAGGGTCTCACATATGCCCTGTAGGTGGGGCTTAGAATACACCTTCCGTATCCTCTGCGTGTCGTAAGAGGCGACTAAAGGCGGTACGGGTGAGGTAACCCTGACAGAAACCTCGAGTGCTGAAGACGGAGGTTCCAGGCGCACGGTGCACTCTAATAAACCATGGATCCACGCACTTAACGCTTATGATCATGTCGATAGTCACTTTAGGACTGGCGGTATGATCAGCGAACGAAAAGAAGAAGACATATGAGGGTATAGTTACATCAAAGCTGGATACTTCCCTGATTAAGATGTTAATCGAGAGGCCTGCACATGTGTACCGACCACATTTTAGAAATATGAACGCAATGCCCCCAAGACCATGTCTCTTGGGTGCAATGTCTCTGTCTGTATTTTATCTAGTGTATGTCTGTAATTTGATCACAGCAAAAAGGCACAACATTTTGGCATTTTGATTTGTAAGTTTTAATACACATCCCTTGATGTTTCAAAGCTAGTTTTTCTGAGAGCTGCGGATGGAACATTAAAAAGAAAGAATTCAAATGTTCATTATTGTACCAGTTTATATTTTCTCCCCATCACTTGTTATTATGTGGATTGTGGTATTTTGTTCTATTGTTGAGTATGCTTATGTTTATATGGGCATCTGGTAATACTGCTTAGTCAACCCATCATACATGTATTAAAATATTCATAATCGATTAGTATGTATTATGGAAATACAATATCCTTGTTATAATTTAGTATAAATTGTTTAGTTAGGACAGATTAATTCAAATTTTAAACATATAAATATATTTTTCTGTTACTGTATTTAATTAGACAGAAACACGACTGCTTGTATGCATTTGGTGAAGGATGTTGTTTGAAAATGTTGCTGTGTGTACCAGCTACAATTTACAACATCGTTCACTGAATGGCGAACTAGCCTGCTTGTAAAATCATATTTTTCTGCTAATTATTGCACTCTCTGACCATGGGCATCGTTTGCTTAGTCTGACATTTAATGCTGTTTCCTTTGAACACTTCTCAGTAGGTGGTCATTTCAGTGGTTGATTGCATGATCGTAATTTCTATTGATGGGTATTCCTATCTCCACGGTGGCCCGTATGCTTGCTGATGCATGTACCTATGCCTGCTGTGTGACTGATAGAATGTGTTGTGCTCGGGACGTTGAGGGCAATATTGTGCTTGTGATGGCCGCCATGACGGGATAATGACTACCTATTAATCAGTTAATTGCTATCGGATCACTCGGCCTTTGTAAATGAACACATGCTGTGTCGGTTTCTTTGCTCCCAAACAAAGTTCATTATTGGGCTCTAACTTATGTCTAGGCTTATAACTGGTCACTTAGTGCGTTTTCAAATTATTCAACAACTATATTAGATGTTATGTTCAGGTTATTTTGGCCAATGCATATTCTAATGAGAGTGAACGATCACCGGTTCTAGATCAGCTTTCTGTTTTTCATCTTTCAATTTGTATTGATTTGGAAAAGGTCCTTATATGCAACCTATATAATCATTTTTTCTATATTATTTTCTTATGTCTCGTGATCAAAAACGAGACATATGGAAATAATAATTATAAACTATCTCTCTCTTTCTCTCTCTCTCTCTCTCTCTCTCTCTCTCTCTCTCTCTCTCTCTCTCTCTCTCCACCATAGGGATCAGTCAGGGGAGATAACTCTTGTTGCTTTAGCCACCAGCTCAGCACAGAGCTTTCTCTCCTCCCAAGCTCTCTGTCCGGCTGGCCAGCTGTCAGCCAATCAGGCGTGTGCAGCTAGCCACATGGCATCTGGGCAGATGAGAGAGGCGAGTGATAGAAACAAGGAGGACGGGAAGAGGGGACTAAAAAAAGCGGGGATGGGAGGGAGATGAACGTTGTCAGCCTTTACAGCCACATGTGAATAAACCGCAAAATGTTATATATTTGTTTAAAAATGAGTTTATTATATTATTTATTTATGAATTATTTATTCTACAAGACTCTCGCAGACCTAAGCTAGTCCCCGACAGAATGCTTGAAAATAAAAATGTTAAAATTGTATACTTTTAGAGTCTAAGGCCGTGCTTTCAGCTCAGAAAACCCATGATCGACTTTAGTAATTATAGTAAGCAATCACAGGACATACTCCAAATCCGTGTTAGCTAAAGTGAAATAGAATCAATTAAGAGATGGCATCCTTGATCAATATCAAAACAGCCTCACTAGAAGAATTGTAATTATTAAAAGACATCAGCAAGACCTAGGTCAAATGGATCATAACTTTACGTGAACACAATTGTAGTCATATTACTCTTCAAAACATTCAGGAATGCATAGAGATGCTTTCAACAATGAACATCCTCGCCGCTTTGCTGGCTGAAGATAAGATATCTTTTAGTGCATTAGAACTAGATGAGGAGGGGGAAAATATAGATAACTCTGATACCGAACACGAAGACACAAAGGACGAACTGCTTTCTGCTAGTCACGCCAGAGATCAGATGGAGAGTATACGCAAATGATATGAAATGGAGACTGAATTGCTTAGGGACCGACTGGACAAAGAGCAGGGAAAGTGTCATATCTTGCAAAGGTCTCCCTTGGAAGCAGGTGATGCACGTGGTAGGTAATTTGTGGATAGGCTAGTTCCTGGTGGTGTATATAGGCAGGAGGTTGCCAACAAGATACATGTTCCGTCAGCACCAAAAGTGCCCATATTTAATGGTCGTGCAGAATGGCAGCCCTTCCTTACCCAGTTTGAAAGGAGAGCTGCACGTTATCAATGGTCAGATTACCAAAAACTAGAAACTTTGATAAACTATAAAAGGCTAATTAGCAAGTTTAATGCTAGATTTAGTTTTAAAAAAGACGCACACACACCACTCGGCATAAATTACAAGAAGTTCACCAGGATAACATATTAGAATAATTCGCTGAAATGATTCAGGAGCTGACAATTGATGGCTAGCTGGATGCTGAACCCTTTACCCTTGACGAGGCATTGCAGATGGTAAAATCAGCTGTCCGCAATCAATGGTTGGCCATGAGTACAAGAAAGACAGATGTTCAGAAAGTACACTTCTTATAGCATGACACCTTTAAGGAATTTGATTATGGTTATGTTTGTGACCAATCTATGAAAATCAGAACCATCCACCCACTACCACCCTCACAAATAGACAAAGTTGAAAGATGTAGTAGAAATAAAGACTGAGCTTTCCACTTTAAGATCCTCAATGGACAAAGTCTGGGGTTGTTGACTTCTGGATGCTTCTCCCCTATAAGAAACATTGCTCAAATCGCGCCAAGAATGGTTCACCTTACCAGGATAGTGTAAGTGGCAGTAGAAGGGGTACATGTTGTAATTGCAAAATAGAGGGACATTTCAGCCATGAATGCCCATTACGACAGGCCACCTTCCCACCCACTCACCCACCCACCCCAAACCTCGTGATGATTACCCAAGGTGATGAGTGGGTGGGGCAAATGCATATGAGGTGTGCGTGTATGAGCATCCATGTCAAGATGTAAACCTAATCATCCCTCTCACCCGTAATGGTGCATCAGTCAATGCGGTTAATGACACAGCTGTACAAGGCATTGTAGTCAGTGACACATTTGCAAAATCATTGCAGCAGTCACTAAAGCTGGGGGATCATGTTACTCTCAAATGGACAGAGCATGGCAACATAATCTCTGCTAGGGCTGGTGAGGGAGCTCACCTTTGGTTTGGGAACAATCACATCTCATGGCCTGTACTCATGACAAATATAACTGACCCTGTAATACTTGGGCTAGACTTCTTGCGGAAACATAATACTGTTAGAAATCTGATAAACGTGTTGCTAAAATAGGCTCTATGCTGAAAGCAGACGGGAAGGAAATTCAAGTGGCCAGAGTATATCTAAAAAATTGAGTTATTGTAGCGCCATATGAAACAGTCCAAACAATTGGCATGTTAGATTTCAAATTTTACCAAGCCCTAGATATTATGCTGCAACCTTCCACTGAGCTAAATGGCCTTGTGGCACCACACTCACTTGTCAAACAACACGCTCAGGTCCCTGTACCTCTCTGTAACCTATCACATAAATACATAACTTTGAAAACCACTCTGTGGATACAACTACTGAGGCAGTGGAAAACCTAAGTAATAAGTCACATGAGTATAGCCATACTGAGCCAAACTCCAATAACATATATAATTTACTGGATAGACTTACCCAACCACTCAACCCGGCACCTATCAGAAGAACAAACTGTAATGATAAAAAGTCTAATTGTTGAATTTCAAGACGCTTTTGCCAAAGATGACTTGGACCTTATACCACACGGTAGATACAGGTGATGGCAGACAAGTCTGTGCGAAATTGTGGAGAACGCCCATCGAGTTTGAACATGAAGATGCACATTTGCATCCATGTTACAAAAGGGCAATGTTGTTCCATCCAACTCCGATGGGGCATCAGCCCCAGTGCCCATGTGCCAAAAGGATTTATTTGCCAGGTATTGTGCCCGATTTTCATTCTGTAAATAAAGTTACATGCAAAGATTCATTCCCCTTACCAAACAGCGACGTTTGTCTTCGTGCTTTTGTGGGAAGTACCTCGCATTTATAACCAAGTGCTGTATATTTAAATTTGTCCAGATGCCCTTCAGTATGTGTAACAGTTGGCAGAAGCGTTAGCTTATATAGATGATGTCATAGTCTTCCAAGCTGACTTTGGTAGTCACGTTACCCATTTGTGAAGGGTGTTTAAATGATTCCAATCACATAACATAATTTAAAACCCAAAATATGTCATCTAGCAAATAGAGAATTGTGTTTCTTAGGGACCCTAGTAAGTGAAACAGGCATAGGTAATAGTTTGAAGTGTATAAAGTCATGGCCATACCCGAATAATAATAATAATAATAATAATAATAATAATAATAATAATAATAATAATAATAATAATAATAATAAGGAACTGGAGTCTTTCTTGGGATACATAAACTATCATATTAGAGAGTTTGTTGGTATGTCAGCTCCTTTATACTCACTCACTGGTTCAAACGTAGACTTCATATGGACCGATGGATATCAACAGGCATTTGCAAATCTTAAGAAAGCCATGGCAAATCCTTCGATCTTAGGGTATCCAAAACCTCCAGGCATTTTAGATACAAACGCATCTGAGTCATCCATTGGCGCAGAATTATCTCGAGTCCTGCATGGGGAGAAGGTAGTAATTGTGTATGCTAGTAAAGTCTTAACCCCTGCCTAAAAGTACTGTGTGACCAGGAAGGAATTGTTAGCCATCGTCGCCTTTACACGGCAATATAGAGTATACCTTCATGGCAGACCATTAATCGTAAGAATGGATCATAGCGGTCTGGCATGGGTCATATGATTTAAATCCATAGAAGGGCAACTGACATGTTAGCTTGAAGAGTTATCCCAATTTGGCATGCCAATACAACACCACAGTGTGGTAAACATAGTAATACATATGGTTTGTCCAGAATACCTGTTACATTACCAGTGTGTGACTGCTATAATGTTGGGCAGAACATTGCAGACATTGCCATGTAAAGGATGCACATATTTCACCAGGTTATGTAGTTCGGATCGACTGGTCGGGTACCGGCCGTACCAGCTAAGCTGCCCATCTAGGATTCGTTTCCTGAACACGCCCCTCTGGGTAGAACTATAAGCGTATATAGGCCTATGAGAGGGAGAGAGAGAGAGAGAGAGAGAGAGAGCGTGTCTAAAAAACGACTGGGTTCGTCAATACACATTATGCGCATGCGCGCCGGGATGCTGTTTCTATGGAGCACGTAGTTGTGACATAGATAGGATGGCGCTTATAGTGTACCGAGCTGGTACTCTGTAATCCTTATTGATTGTCTCATCCCGTTAAATCTGGCATTAATCAAGACCAGAATTCGACGGGTTTTCAAAATCTGTAAACCATTTCATAATCTGTTGTGAAATGGCTGAGTTATCCAGGAAAAGCTCTTCTTGATTATCTTCAAAATATTGCCGTGACGTCATAACCACGTGGACATAAAGCTTCTAGAATATTCTAGAACGTTCGACGACGCTATTATTAGCGATGCGCTGATTGGCCGTTGTTCGAACGATGATTGGATAAAGCGTGCGCCTGTGATGTCACGGAGAGTATAAAAGGAGAAGCGATCCAGTGATCGAGAGCATCCTCAGCAAGGGGCCGAACAGGTTGGATCTGTACCAGCTACTACAAGTGCGAAAGACATTACGCGTCTTCCTTCACTATGCGTCGGGTTTTTATCCCGTAGTGTACAGTTCTCCAACCCACCGCACTAAAACAATTTTGTAACTCCCCATCTGCGGGAGTAATTTGGAACATTTGATAAACGTTCATGAATACTACATCTACATTTGGAACACAAACTTGCAGTGAGGCCTTTGTGGCCTGAATATGTGAGTCTACAGATGTAGAGGCAGGATGTTCTTTGATGGATGACTCGCCGGATCTGCCGGCCACGCCTAAAAGTTGTATTTCAAACGACGCCGCACCAATCGTCTAGGTTCTTTTGACTTTCGACCGCAGCAAGTAAACTCTGCCCGGTGCATCTTCAGAGCTGGTTGACGTACCCAGCACCGTGAAGCCTTGTTTTGTATCTTCATTTGCCTCTTACAACTCCCGCCAGTGATCGGGTTGTTTATACCTTCCATCCGTGCCATCGGTGTATGGGAACTTTCTTCACCACTTAGTACTATTGTATCTTTTACTGACTGCTCGTTAGACATTCTATTAGGCCTACAGGACTAAGTGATGTCCTTCCCCTGCCGTGAACGTTCTTTCGGGACTCTTGTTTGCGGAAAACAGCTTACGGGAACCAACCTGTGGGAACCAGCCTGTGGGAACTTTCCAGCATCCGGAGAGCGCATCATCTTATGTCGACTACGGATTGACGTGTCAATTTCAGAGACAGGGTAGTCTAACTTGGGAATGACTACCAAGTATTCAAGTAACTATACTTCACCTTTTAATTATTTCTCTATAAAGGTTTTGTTTATTATCTCGTATCCGTATTAATGGGTCTGATGACTAAAAGGAACCGTAACGGTCTTAGGACCTATAGCTGTAATTTCTGTATTTGTAGATAATTATTATCATTTTCCTCAATGTGTTGCTAACCGCACTATAGTAGGTTCGTTAACATGTATTACTATATATATATCTTAATCATTGACACTGTATTGTTTGTTCTGGTTAGATTATGTATGTATATGGCCAGTGGCCATCCGTTGACTTGTTTTGCTTAAGTTATAGAAAATATAGGACTGCAGTGCAGATAGGAAGCACTACACAGCAACATTTATATATGCAGCATTGTCTTCCGCCACCAACAATTTTTCACTGAGGTCACTGTCCATGCTATAACTCTGTTTAGCCCGGCATGCTGCCGACTAAACCTTTTCTATTCAGCTCGATAGGATAGGTTCAAAATGATTAGAGACACATTCTTCCTTACATACTGTGTAATATACTGTTCTTCTCTTCCGGCGGTGCGATAATCTAGCACCGCACTCCGGTAAGACTCATAACTCCAAGATTTTGTCTCTCTTCATATTACTCTTAGCATTGTGGCTTCTTAATTGTTTGGATGTCCCTATCCACACCATGGGCTGATCCGACTCTGAGAAACTATTGGGGTTTCCGAGCGGTAATGGCTAGGGTGTGGTATCACATACACCTCCCCGCCTTTCTTCGTATACTTAGTAGTTAGCACTTTAAGCCAATGTAGGAAAGCACTGAGAAAATGTATTAATTATTATTTTATTTACTGACAATCCTCCCGCACCGCAGTGCAAAACTGGCAACTTGTATATAAACCTAACGACAGGTTAAACGGTTAGTTCCATAGGACCCGGTGATGGGCGAGATACGTATTCTCACCGAAATCTGTTAAAATGTCTGGGCATGATATTTAGATCTGCCATGCCCTTACGGGAAGGACATTTATGGTGTGCATTCGTCTCTCTTACCCCCACGATAACGATAGGAGATATGGCCTAATAATGCTTTTGTGAAATGTAAACCATGTCTTGTAATGTTTCATGTGGTTACAAAGCGGAATGTCCGGATTCTCACCCAGTTCGGAGATCTCACTAAGTAACATATATGAGCGCTGGCTACAGTATTGATGTCCTCGGGCATCTGTTCTCCATGACAGCCATGTCTAATAGCTAGGTAGATATCAACCAGTTGTGGCCTAAACTAATTCTTGTTCTGAAAACAACTAAAAGGAATTAAGCAAAGCAGAAGGCCTGCAGAAATAAAGCGGCACCTACTAACTCAGCATATCAGGAATCACATAAGACGGTGACGAAGGACAAGTTATTAGTTATCAGACAAGTATTGATTAGATCTTCATCAAATTGCACCATGTGCCAGGGGTAATCAATTGTCGGATGTTCCAACGTGGAATTAAGTTTCCTGGGTTTTTGGTGGTGTGGGGTGTCGGTGGGGTGTGGGTGGGGGTGGTTTTCAATCGATTTTATTAAAATAATTAACCATATTCGCAAATTAGATTATTGTAGCTTGCGGCGTAGTGTCGGGCCATTCCACTGTCTGATATCGACTCTCCATGCCACAAGTGCATGACGAATGATGACGCTGGTTAGCCTCCGGTCTCGGGGTGACGGATCCTGTATGATGCTGCCCTATGGGTAACAAAGACCGGCTCTTAAGGCCGGTGGAACTCAATCATTCCGGCGGGGCCATGCGACCATCGTCGCGAACAGTAAACACAACGGTCTCATCCCAAGAGTTTGTGTCACCAGTATGCCCGTCCATAGCAATTTCGTGATCTATGGACTTACAAGATTTGATCTTGGTACCTAAGTCTATACAATAATTCTACTTAAACAGACTGTCAAGTATGCTAGATAAAAATAGCGAGACAGACGAATACCTACCGTAAATGCCCTTCCCGCGAGGGCGTGGCAGATCAGAATATCATGCCCAGACATTGTTATGGAATTCGGTGGGGATGCGCATCTCGCCCGTCACCAGGTCCTATGGAACTAACCTTTTAACCTGTCATTAGGTTTAAATACAAGCTGCCCAGTTATGCACTGCGGTGCGGGAGGTTTGTTTAGCAGATTAAAGCAAATAATAATTAAGATATGTTTCCGCAGTGCTTTCCTACATTGGCAAAGGTGCTAACCACTGAGTATCTGAAGATACATGGGAAATGTGTGTGACAGCACACCCTGGCCATCACCGCTCGGAAACCCCAATAGTTTCCCAGGATCGGATCAGCCCATGGTGCGGATAGGGACATCAAAACAATTAAAAAGCCATAAGGCTTAGTGGAACATGAAGAGAGACAATAACTTAGAAATATAAGGCCCTTCAGGTATTTTGACCAATCTTACACAACCTTGCCGGAGTACGGGCTAAATTATCGCAACTACCAGAAAAGAGGCGTACACTACATGTTTCCTAACGACGAAATTGTCTCTAATCATATTAAACCTATCCTATCGAGCTGTATAGAAAAGGTTTTTAGTCGGTAGCATGCCGGGCTAAACAGAGTTATATCACGGACAGCGACCTCTGTGAAAAAAGTGCTGCATATATAAATGTTACTGTATAGTGTTTCCAACGTGCACTTCAGTCCTATATTTTCTATAAATAAGCAAAATATATGAACTGATGGCCACTGGCCATATACAAACTAACCAGAGCAATTAATACAGTGTGAAATGATCAGAATAATATATATATATATATATATAGTACAGGTTTGCAGTTAGCAAAAACACCTTACAGAAAATAAGAATAACTATGAACAGATACAGAAATTATAACTAGCGGTCCTAAGACTGTTACGGTGCCTTTTAGTCATCGGGACCGTTTGTACGGGTACGATATTTTTAGCAAAAATACAATTAACGGAATAATTAAAATGCTAAGTTAGTTACTTGAATAATCGGTAGCCATTCTTAAGTCTGGGCTATAGTGTTACTGAAATTGATACGTCACTCTTAGGTTGACGTGAGTTGATGCATTCTCAGGAATCTGGAAAGTTCCTGCGGGCTGGTTTCTGCGAACAGGATTCCTGCAAGCAGCTCATGATGGAAGCAGATCGAACTCAGGACTGTAATCACAATATAGAATGTCTAACGAGTATTCAGCAAGAGATACAATAACATTACTGCTGTGACAAAAGTTCCCGTACACCGATGGTACAGATGGAAGTTGACAACAGCCCGATCATAAGCGGCAGGGGTTGTTTAATGCAGATGAAGATACATAATTAAGCTTAACGGTGCGGGTTATGTCAGCCAGCTCTGAAGACGTACCGGGCAAAGTATACTCGCTGCGGTCGAAAAGTTTAGATGAACCTGCACGACATCAGTGCAGGGATGGTTAAATAACCACTTTGGCGTGGCCGGCAGATCCGGCGAGTCATCCACCAAAGAATACCGCTACCTCTACATCTGTAGAATCACATTTTCAGGCCGGAAAGCCCTCACCGCAAGTTCGTGTTCCGAATTATCTCTTGATATATTCGTGAACAATATCTAAAAAGTTCCAAAATTCTCCCACATGCAATGGGAGTTACAAAATTGCTTTTAGTGCGGTGGGCTGGAGTACTGCTGGCTACGGCAGAGAAACAGACAGAAAGCGACGTGATCTGCGTAATGTCGTGCTGATCGTAGCTGAAACAGGTCCAACCTATTCGGCCCCTGGCCGAGGATGCTCTCGAACTCTGGATCTCGTCTCCTTTTATACTACCCGTGACATCACAGGTGCAGGCTCCAACCAATCATCGGTCGAGCAACAGCCAATCAGCACGTAGCTAATAATAACGCAATCGAATGTTCTAGAACATTCTAGAAGTTCTACGTCCACGTGGTTATGACGTCACAGCAATATTTTGAAGATAATCAAAAGGGGTTTTCCGTGGATAACTCAGCCATTCCTTAACCGATTTTGAAATGGTTTACAAATTTGCAAAGCCCGTCGAATTCTGCTCTTGATTAATGCCAGATTCGGCGGGAACAGGTATTTTAAAAGGATTACATTGTACCGTCTCGGTACACTAAAAGCGTCATCCCATCTTGGTCGTAAATCTAAGCGTGAGCATGCACATTATGCGCTTTAACGAACTTAGTCATTTTTATAACGCGATCTCTCTCATGGGCTCATATACACTTATGGCTCTACCCAGGGGGCATGGGCAGGGAACGAATCCAGGACAGGCGGCGCATACCCAGCTTGGCTGGTGCAGCCGGTACCCGCCGGTCGATCCGAGCTAAATGTGTTTATTTTCACAAAGCCAGAGTCGGATCATTCCACCAATCTAATACCATGCGTTTGCATATACACCAGGATCTTTCATCTGGCTGGTGAGATAACACATACGCATCTTTATAGTTACGGTAATACTTTATTAATGTACAACTTATGCTGGGACACTGTCGCTGGCTTGTTTGCACAGTTGGCCACAATCCACAGTTTGATATTCAAGTTGCGGAGTGGGGCCAACTATCCAAAACAACAAGTGACTCAGCTCAATGCCAAACTCCAACTGACTGCCGTCCCATGTTCTATTAGAAACATGTGACGTCAGTCCATAGTCACAAACCTTTGTGACAAACAGTTGCATTTGATCCGTGACAACACGTTCGGTATATACAGTACGTATTACTAGATTAACTATAACAATAAAGTATGGACACAATATATTCAACAATCCTCTTTCGTATAAGCCTAAGGTGTATATAATCCATAGCTGTGTGTGTAAGTCAATGGCGGTGTGTGTCACTGTCGATGTATGTTAGTTCACTTGTGTGTTTATCTGTGGGCGTGGCTTGTTCATTTATTCATGCATGTGATGTGACTGTCCTATGTGCGCGTGCATGGGGTCCTTTGTGTTCTCCTTTATGGGCATGTGTATATATCCATTTCTGTCTGTGAGTGTGCTGTATATATTCTGTGTCCTGGTGCGCATGTGGTATATGTCTGTTTATGAATCGTGTGGTCAGTTGTGTGTCTTTGTGTGTGTCTTTCTGTGTGTGCTGACCCTCTCCCGTCATCTATACCATAACATTCTTATGCTAACTCTGTGCGCTGTTGATCGCGGCTGACTTACATGCCAGCTGCACTAAAAAAGGTGCTCGGACAAAATCCCACCTGGACAAAATTCGACCAGACGTAATCCCACCCTGACAAAACCCACCTCCACCTCAAGTTTCTATAGATGTGTTTTGACAGTGTCCACGACAGACAACCAACCAGCATCTGTAAAAATTATTTAAGCACATAAGATGTTAGCTGGCCAAATTCGGCTGCTCCGTGACTAGTACTCAGAATTAAGTGAATTTCGTTCACCGGACATTTTGCTTATCAAGATAGAACTTTTCTCTTTAATCCAGTTAGACATTCTTCATTACCGTAGTCCACCGGGTTTAGCCACGGGGGTAGGGGAGTTGTTCCTGTCACATCGTTAGTCCAGAGTTGTTGGTTCTACATCCATATCTTTAACCTAGTTCTTGAAAATTCTAATGCTTTCTAGTGACGTAGTTGGGAAGATGATTTGGTTCTAGGCACATTTGTTAGACATCTTGTTCCGAGTGAGTTCTCCTGGTCGGCTGACTTACGATAGGATTTCATCATCACATCGAATGAGCTTGGAACCTCACTTCTATCCTATTGCACACGCATATGTTAGCTTAACGGACGATATCTGTTCAGTATTCGTGTTTGGCTGATGGCTACCAGTGGCCCCATAGGCATAATCGCTACTGACGAGAGGTGAAGGGTTGGATGGCGGTCATGGTTTCCCTAGTCTGTTCCTGTTATCTTGGTTGTCTGATTTTGTTGGTGTGTGTGGTGATTCTGTTCGAGGAAGTGAATACGTTCTCTAGAACCCTCCCCCACCCTACCCCATCACCCACACTTGCACCCTGCGCAGGACAATTATATATATACAGACAGGTTTATAATTTTATATGTATATCTATATCCGGACCTGTGTTTTCTTATTAGCTAATCATTTTCCATTACTATTTAACCGGATTGCTATATAACGCAAACCATAACTTTTTAAACCACACATCACTTAAGTATATTACACATCTAAGGGGCAGTTAGCCTATGTGCTTTCCTAGTCAGCTATTTTAGCACAATAATTGATATTAATTCCCTGCTAGAGGTTTGACGGTTACTAATAGTTGACATTTCAGATTTCTGTATCGCATTGGATTAACCAACCTAATATTTTTCCTTGAAATTCCTCGAATATTTATATGGTTGCGTCAGTTATTCTTAGTATTAAGTTAGTTAGCCCAAATCAGTACACATAATTTCTCTCCTCATAGGTGCATAGAGATTTCTGCCCTATAACTGCTTCCGACCCCGTCGACTGACCATAACGACCTGCCCCTTCTCGCAGATAGTTTTCCGACTAAGGGTAGTTTCAGGTTCTTGAATCATTCAAATACAGATTTCCACTTATGGGGATGACACCAGAACAATATTTGACAGACAAGTGGGAAGCATTCTAGTTAGAAAAATATGTTTACCCGTTTAGATTACAGACGAGCGACACCATAGCCACTCCACATAGGTCGAAACAGGTTAAGTTAATATTGAGATATTTTAAGCAATTGTATTAGTTACAGGTGAGTTCTGAGATCGGCAACTGTAACTTATATTCCATTGTTGTATATTTAGAGACATTTGTATGCTGTAATAACATGCTTGTTGCCTTTCTCAGGATCGATCTTTTGCCCCATTGTTACTGGCCCCTTGTATAGCTCATTCTGACTGGAACGTTTGTCTCTGCAGTAAAAGCGAGGTGGACTTGTCCAGAACTGGATGATCTTCGCCAACTTGAGTCTTTACTTGCCATGTGCTCAATTAGCGGTTGTCCATCCGGTTCTTCTCTGAAGTGAATTTACTGCCACTGAAAAATTAGAGATTTGGTTCAAATCGTGAGGTCATGGTCATTTAGGTATTTTAAAGCTTTAGTTTCTCATTTATTTCTTCGTCATTCAGTCCATTAGGGGAAATGGTTTATTCAAGAGCGAAACCTTGAATTAAAGCAGAACCGTGTCCAGTTATCCGGGCATTACTACAGAATCAAAGAATCATTTCTGCCATCCTTGGGCAAGGCCTATGTTTTAACGGGCCAACTTATGAGCCAGCTGTAATGATTCCTCAGAATGGGTTACATAGTCCTGGGTGAATCATAGTAATGCACTGGCGCATCCACACCCACCATAATGTCTAGGGGCTGAAGCATTTCCCTTCCGAACATCAGTTTATTAGGTCTAAACCCAGTCTGTTTGTTCATCGTGGCTCTAGTGGATGCAGCCATGAAAGGAATATGTTTATTCTAGTTCCTTTGACGTGTTTCACTTTGGAGGTAGCACCGTAAAATTTGTAATGTGGTTGGTTATATCTTTCTTTCAACCTGCCCATTAGCACAATCATCTTGAGGTATTACGCATCTTGGCAATTTCCAGCAATCGGCAAAATCTATGAAAATGGGAACCATCAAAATTCTTACACAGATCGGTGTGGATCTGGAAAGGACACCCGAATGTTGCAACAGTATTCTCAACAAATCATGACAAACAGCTAATATTGTTTCCTGCAAGGAATAAGGGACAAGTAGTAAATTCCTGGACAGAGCAGGTGCCTCCCACCGATAATAAAACACCTCTGCTTCTAGATACAGGCGGTTATGGCATGTCCACCAGGACTTCACAGATGGACTTCACAAGTATAGCTCAAAGTATGTTACCCAATTCCAACATTTGAAATTGCATCAGTTTGCTTGGGGAGTAGGCTGCTATCCAATTAGATAATTCCTTGCTGTCATCTCGACCACGTATATAAGAAAATACTACATCTTTCATCCTCCATTTTTACATTGTGGAGCTCAGATGAGTCATTTGTGCATATCTCCCAGACAGCTAATCGTACCACTTCATCAACATCTTTATTATATCTATCCTACTGATAGTGTAACCTGATGAAATATTTGCACTCTTTACATGGCAATGTCTGCAATGCTCTGCCCGACAGTATAGCAGTCACACACTGATAGGGTAACAGGTATTCTGGACAAACCATCTGCATTACTATGTTTACCAAATTGGGATAACTCCTCAAGCTAACATGCCAGTTGCCCTTTCATGGATTTGAATCATATTATCCATGCCAGACTGCTATGATCCGTTCTTATGATTAATGGTCTGCCATGAAGGTATACTCTATATTGCCGTGTAAAGGCGACGATGGCTAACAATTCCTTCGTGGTCACACAGTACTTTTTAGGCAGGGGTTAAGACTTTACTAGCAAACACAATTACTACCTTCTTCCCGTCCTGGACTCGAGATAGTTCTGTACCAATAGGTGACTCAGATGCATCTGTATCTAAAATGCCTGTAGGGTTTGGATACCCTAAGATTGAAGGATTTGCCATGGCTTTCTTAAGATTTGCAAATGCCTGTTGATAGCCATCGGTCCATATGAAGTCTACGTTTGAACCAGTGAGGGAGTATAAAGGAGCTGACATACCAGCAAACTCTCTAATACGACCACGATGGTAGTTTATGTATCCCAAAAAAGAGCCCAGTTCCTTATTATTATTAGCGCATGGCCATGACTTTATACACTTCAAACTATCACCTATGCCAGTTTCACTTACTAGGGTCCCAAAGAAACACAATTCTCTATTTGGCATATGATATTTTTTGGATTTTAGATTATGCTATGTGATTGGAATCATTTAAACACCATTCACAAATGGGTAACGTGACTACCAAAGTCTGCTTGGACATCATCTATATAAGCTAACACTTCCGCCAACTATTACACATACTGAAGAGCATCTGGACAAATTTAAATAAACAGTACTTGGTTATAAATGCGAGTTTGCTGTGGTCATTTGGGTCAACCTCGATCTGCCAATAGCCTACCACCATATCTAAGGTACTAATATAGGTACTTCCCACAAAAGCACGAAGACAAGCGCCGATGTTTGGTAAGGGAAATGAATCTTTGCATGTAACTTTATTTACAGAATGAAAATCGGGCACAATACCTGACAAATAAATCCTTTTGGCACATGAGCACTGGGGCTGATGCCCCCTCGGACTTGGATGGAACAACATTGCCCTTTTGTAACATGGATGCAAATGTGCATCTTCATGTTCAAACTCGATGGGTGTTCTCCACAATTTCGCACAGACTGGTCTGCCATCACCTGTATCTACCGTGTGGTATAAGATCCAAGTCATCTTTGGCAAAAGCATCCTGAAATTGAACAATTAGACTTTTTATCATTACATTCTTCTGATAGGTGCTGGGTTGAGTGGTTGGGTAAGTCTATCTGGTAAATCATATATGTTATTGGAATTTAGCTCAGCATGGCTATACTCATGCGACTTATCACTTAGTCTTTCCACTGCCTCCGTAGTTGTATCTACAGAGTGGGTTTCAAAGTTATGTATTTATGTGATAGGTTACAAAGAAGTACAGGGACCTGAGCGTGTTGTTTGACAAGTGAGTGTGGTGCCACAAGGCCATTTATCTCAGTGGAAGGTTGTAGCATACTATCTAGGTCTTGGTAAAATTTGAAATCTAACATGCCAATTGTTTGGACTGTTTCATATGGCGCTACAATAACTCAATTTTTTAGATATACTCTGGCCACTTGAATTTCCTTACCATCTGCTTTCAGCATAGAGCCTATTTTAGCGACACGTTTATCAGATCTATAACAGCATTATGTTTCTGCAAGAAGTCTAGCCCAAGTATTACAGGGTCAGTTCTATTTGCCATGAGTACAGGCCATGTGATGTGATTGTTCCCAAACTAAAAGTGAGCTCCCTCACCAGCCCTAGCAGAAAATATGTTGCCATGCTCTGTCCATTTAAGAGTAACATGATTCCCCAGCTTTATTGGCTGCTGCAATGATTTTGCAAATGTGTCACTGACTACAATGCCTTGTAAGCTGTGTCATTAACCGCATTGACCGATGCACCATTAAGGGTGAGAGGGATGATTAGGTTTACAGCTTGACATGGATGCTCATACATGCACACCTCATATGCATTTGACCCACCCACTCATCTCCTTGGGTAATCATCATGAGGTTTGGGGGGGGGGGGGAGTGTGGCGGAAGGTGACCATTATCGTAATGGACATTCATGGCTGAAATGTCCATCCATTTTGCAATTGCAACATGCACCCCTTCTACTGCCACTTACACTATCCTGGGAAGGTGAACCATTCTTGGTGCCCTTTGACCAATGTTTCTTATAGGGGAGCAGCCTCCAGAAGTCAACAAACCCAGAACTTTGTCCATTGAGGAGCTTAAAGTGGAAAGCTCAGTCTTTATTTCTACTACATCTTTCAACTTTGTCTATTTGTAAGGGTGATGGTGGGTGGATGGTTCTGATTTTCATAGATTGGTCACAAACATTACCATAATCAAATTCCGTAAAGGTGGAATGCTATAAGAAGTGTACTTTCTGAACATCTGTCTTTCTTGTACTTATGGCCAACCATTGATTGTGGACAGCTGATTTTACCATCTGCAATGCCTCGTCAAGGGTAAAGGGTTCAGCATCCAGATAGCCCATCAATTGTCAGCTCCTGAACCATTTCAGCGAATTATTCTAATATGTTATCCTGGTGAACTTCTTGTAATTTATGCCGAGTGGTGTGCGTGCGTCTTTTAAAAAAAACTAAATCTAGCATTAAACTTGCTAATTAGCCTTTTATAGTTGTTTTGTCAATCAAAGTTTCTAGTTTTTGGTAATCTGACCATTGATAACGCGCAGCTTTCCATTCAAACTGGGTAAGGATGGGCTGCCATTCTGCATGACCATTAAATGTGGGCACTTTTGGTGCTAACGCAACATTATCTTGTTGGCAATCTCCTGCCTATATACACCACGAGGAACTAACCTATCCACAAATTACCTACCACGTGCATCACCTGCTTCGAAGAGAGACCTTTGCAAGATATGACACTTTCCTTGCTCTTTGTCCAGTGAGTCCCTAAGGAATTCAGTCTCCATTTCATCTCATTTGCATATACTCTCCATCTGATCTCTGGCGTGACCAGCAGAAAGCTGTTCATCCTTTGTGTCTTCATGTTCGGTATCAGAGTTATCTGTATTTCCCCCCCCCCCTCCTCATCTAGTTCTAATGCACTAAAAGATATCTTATCTTCAGCCACCAAGGTGGTGAGGATGTTCATTGTTGAAAGCATCTCTATGCATTCCTGAATGTTTTGAAGAGTAATATGACTACAATTGTGTTCACATAAAGTTATGATCCATTTGACCTAGGTCTTGCTGATGTCTTTTAATAATTACAATTCTTCTAGTGAGGCTGTTTTGATATTGATCAAGGATGCCATTACTTAATTGATTCTAATCCACTTAGGCTAACACGGATTTGGAGTATGTCCTGCGATTGCTTACTATAATTACTAAAGTCGATCATGAGTTTTCTGAGCCAAACTGAGTTCAGTAGATCACGAGCATATATGCCATCACTCCAGTGTTCCAAGTTGTACGAGCAGTGAACACAATTCTTAGAATTTCGCCTTTTCACTAAATCTGAACTGAACCATAGAGTATTTTGGTTTAAGTATGTATTCAGATGAGCTATTCTTGAGTTTAGTGATAGAACTTGCTGGTCTAATGTTAAATCCTTCTTCTTAAATTCCAACCAGTTCATGTGACCCTTGTATTTGCGCCATGTTTGAAGAGAAAATGTAGGTACATCTATACATTTTGTGTCTGTTTATATCTTATTACAATGTCTATTGCAGGTTCATATGTTTTGCAAATGTTGTCAACAGTTGGGTTATCACGATTACACAAATATATGTACTTTCCCTCTATATGACAAGTCATATGCCCCTCCCCAAAGTAGAATATTATATTGTTATATTTCTATACAGCAGAGTCGATGTTGTCAATGAGTCTTTTAAGTAAAGATCGTGTTGTGGGAGAGCATTCACACCAATATTCAATAACAGATTCGGTATCACTATTTCGTAGAAACAAGCATTTACTTGTGCCAATTAAAATTGGCTTCACATTTTTCAGTAAACTGGAGCGTGCTGTATGTCACTATAAAACATTGTCAGAGCTTCATCTGACATTCAAATCATTATAATATACTGTATGTAAATGACATAAAATTGAAATCTTAAAAGCTAAATAAGTCAATTTTGCCATGAAAACTGATGTTGATTTTATATTTTGCAAAGGCTCAACATATTCCAACTGAAATCAGTTTCTGGGTGGTAAAATACTTTACTCTGACACCAATTATAGTAAATCGACATAATATAAAGGAGTTCTTGCTTACCAGGCTTTAAGAGGTCAAGAAGAACATCTTCCTCGAAAGCCAGCAGTAGAACAACAACTTGTTGCCAGGATACCAGTTACTTCCCGGATTTGGGTTGTGGTAATTTCCAGGACCGATTCCAGAACCGAGCAACAGCACAACATTACTGATGAGTATGGTGTCAGCAATGTGCAGTTGACTTGTCACACACTACGACATTGAGTAATTTGTATATGCTAGTAACATAAGGTATATGTAATAAAAATATAAATCATCTTTGATGTCATGCCTTGATGCACTGATTGTTGGTGTACAGCTATCCGAAGCCTGGTGATACTTAGTTAAAGCATTGGGTTAATGGGGGAGGGGGGGGGGGGCAGCGACATAGCTAAACCCTGACTACTCCATTGATGATGCAGTGGTTTAGGGGCATTATACGTATTGCACACATACAATTTAATAGACATTCTGTTGAATATTAAAAAAATAATTTGACTGGCGAGCTATCTCACTCATAGCCATCAACACCACCCAGCCGAGTATAAAAATGATTACCATATATTTCAACTTTTTTGAAATTTTGAGCACGTTACCTCCCATTGATAACCCCTGTCAAAGTCAATTGATAATGTGTCTGGAGTTATCGCCCTTGATAATGTTCTCAAACATCAAAACCTAATTCCCAGGGATGTTCTTGAGTCAATGTCTTCCATTCGGGATGCCATAGTTGAACATCTATCCTGTGTCATGTCTTAGGTATATGGCGATTGAGGGTTTATTAATTTCAGTATACCCTATAATGGCCTGGGTGCGATTGGTGTGTTTGTAATCTGCTTGAAGTTCCCCTTACGTAATGGCTACCTATTGAGATGGTATAGTTGAACATCTGTGCTGCGCCATGTCCCAGTTATACATTAATCGAAGGTTTATTAATTTAAGTATACCATACAATAGCTTAGGGCTGATTGATCTGTTTGTAATCCTCTTGATGTACCCTGACTTAATGACTACATATTGAAATCCCATAAACTTATCATCGGCTCATTTACAGGTATTGGATATTAGGCTTAACCACTTAACATTCAGATGCCCCACACATGCTTTCCACACAAATTTGCTAGCTATCCGAATGTCTTGGTGATTTAATACGCCTGCTGATGAATATTTTGAAAATATTTTGAATGGATGAGTTCCTCACACAGTTCCACAAAACCCTACAAGTAGACTGACTTCACTGGTATAAATCTAGGGTATGAATGCAGGAATTATTATTATAATAATAATTATTTTTATTATTATTATTATTATTATTATTATTAATAATAATAATAATAATAATAATAATAATAATAATTAATATTATTATTAATATAATTATGGGGCTTGCATAAGGGTTAGTGATAGTATTTTGAGGTATTTCTGCAGGATCTCATAGCTATATTGGATTGTTCTATGTCAGGAAACACTACAGCTATGTTCTGAATTAGACCTTTTAGAGTATACTCTCATTGTCTTTTCAGTAGTAGTAGTAGTAGTAGTAGTAGTAGTAGTAGTAGTAGTAGTGGTGGTGGTGGTGGTAGTAGTAGTAGTAGTAGTAGTAGTAGTAGTAGTAGTAGTAGTAGTAGTAGTAGTAGTAGTAGTAGTCCCATGCCTTGTTGAATGTATTACAACTCTCTAGACCTCCTGACACCCAGGCCCTAAGCATTATATAAGTGCCATTATATACACCCTATAAGTAGCTTCCCCAATTGGCTGGGAGCTAGGACACCCTCAATATTTGAATTAGTCCCAGGCCTCCTAACAATGTCATGGCTCATTACCTTCCAATAGCTCCACAGCTCGAGCAGTGACGGATGCATAAGCGGCTGCACTGATAAGCAGCAAGGGGCCATGTGATTCGTTGCGTGGCTGCATCTTCTAACCCACTTCACACCCCCAACACTTTCATGACTCACTACACCCATCAATAAGCACTAACGATAGTCAATATACCAACACCTCGAACAATACCAAATGTGTATGTGGCTGCCCTGATTGGTCAACTTTTATCACGTCATTAACGTTTAAATAAGCCCACCAAACACATTAACGGCTCATTATGCATGCCAATCATTGGCACACATCAAAGCTCTACATCAAAGAAAATGTGGTGAAGGGATGGGCGGCTGTTCTGATTAGTTGAGAAAGTTATGATGTCATCTCATTTGCATATTAGGCCACGATCCCTAATCATATGTAAATGAGGTTACACCATAACTCTCTCGACCAATTGGAAAAGCGGCCCATCCCATCGCCGTTCTACTCTCGTGTAACATGTACATTGCATGTAGTTTAACTACCAATAGTGATTGATCAATACACCACTCATGGCTGGCGACCCATCAATGACAGGAAAGTTTTTCAATCGTTTTTGAAAACAAGCGACGAACAGTGATTATCCATTGTCTTTTTGTATGCATCAACGTAGGTTTTAGAAGCAGACTGTGGAGAAGGATCCCTCATAACATAAAAACGCATTGCCATCACATAGTGTCGGTGCAATGTATGGCGGGCTTATCCATTCCCACATGCACTGAGCTGAAGCTATAATGAGCGATAAAGCATCGTCTCTATGGAAACTGATCTCGTAAAATCTCGCTACTGTCTGCACAACTGAATAGCCTGGTAAAGATCCGCCGAGCGGAGCTGAGCTAGGCTGGGATGAGCGAAACGATACAATTTGCCCACATAGACCTTTCTTTGCGATCGGTCTGTCCACACCTAGCTGAGCTGAATGTGCACTGAGTGATAAAACAGCATACCGTACAACCGGAAAAGAGTAACACGGAGGCATCGAGGGACATCGGTTACATTGATAAAAGATAATTGGCGCTTAATTCATCATTTTTCCCCCTGTTACATGCTTATTGTTGCTTCGGTTAATCGATATTTCATCGATAGTCGATTATTTTTCATGACGATTATATAATCGAGTGAATGAAATAAAAATCGATTTAATCGAGCAAAAACCTATTATTTATTTTAATCAGTCATAATTTAATGCTTAGTTTTATAATTCAGCTAATGTATCGGTGGTTTGATTGTATGCAAGGTAGTTGTATAAAAATCTATTTCTGACGTTCACGCCTGCACCTCCCAAGTCATAATCTATGCATGGGAATGTTTATATAAGTAATTGCTTGATACGCCAATGATGGGAAACATTTGATTGTTACTGTTTATGGAACAGTATCCGCCTCTGATGTCTATATGCTGAAGTGTTGATTGCCATTTTGCTGAACAAATTTAATTACTGTTTTCCATAGTAGTGAGGTAGGCCTTCCTTAGCGACAAAAATCGAGCCTAGCGTTACATGCTGGACAAAAGCACGAAACTTTCAGGGTGTGTACTTAAACATATCTATATTGATTTTTTTAATGTATCCAAAAAATATATCCACTATTCTCCGGATTACACAATATTTTCAAAATATCCGTCATAATTCAAAATATGACACAAAACGGTACATGTAAAGAACCTTTTAACTGCGTTGACCCAGCGAATTCAAAGAAGAATACATTTATAATCGGTGTACACATCCATGATTGATTGTATGGTATGTTATTCACTTTATTTAAATCATTGTTCACTAAATAGAGGACCACTTGTTTTGGGCCTAGAAAATGGTGGATCTTTATGATGGATTGCATTAATATCACCTGACTTAAAATGCAAGCATCTTGTAACCGCAAAAGCCTTTTCTTATAGCGACTGAAATGCAATAAACAATCATTTCTCATTAAGAGTCACCACATTGTGTTGCCCCTTAAAGTGTCCGTTATATACAGGTTTTCATGGAAAGTGTTTAAAATTGCATTTGCCATTGTATACATCATTCGACTGATCAGAGATTATTATAACAATATGCAATAGATGTAGATGTAGATATACATAACTAAACATCATGTAGCCGACATGTGTGCTCTTTATACTATCCACTATGTCTAGCATAAGGACACTTGCTCTTTACTTGTGTGTGCATCTGATGAGCAGTTCATTACAGGCCCCTGCAGCACAATATATTGTAATTGAAACCAAGCTCCTTCTTTGCCTCTTTCAGTGACTAATCTTGCTTTTATTAGGTTTGTAGTGGCTGGTGCGACAGGTGCTTATGCAAACTTCACTGAAACTACTGCTACGATTGTGTATAAATCTGAAAGATCTGGACTTCCAGAAGCCACTGTGAGAGGTGTATGGCACTGTGCGATCATCACTTGCTCGCATTCTGTAGAGCTGAACGATACTTATAGCCGTGCCACAGAATGATTCCCGTGCTGTTGTGGAGGATGGATTGTGATCTATGGTGTCTAATGTATGACTGAGTAAAGTTTATTTCGAAGGGGTTGAGGACACATCAGCCGATCTACTAAAATTTGCTTACAAATGGAGTTAGCAAATGAAATCTCTATATTATCAACACAGCATTGCGAAATGTGTATGCCAATCTCTGACAAACAAACCATCGCTTTAGGCAGTTCGGCAAGGGTACATCATAGATTGGGTGGGTTGGGTTGGGGATGTTGGGTGTGGGGGGAGGGGTTGCACGAAGGCAGAATGTACTATGTGCATACTAGGTTTGGAGATGCTATCACCTGCATACGCAAGGAGAGCATTGCTGATGTGGTGGGGTTCCAATGCACGTCCATCTTTCAGGGCCTTAAGTGCCTTATCAATCTCAATTTGTAGTGACCTCGAATCACCTACGAATGTCGTCCGAATCCGTGAACTGTCTTTAAAGCTATTCTCTAATCGCATCTGCTTTTCACTGGTCGGTCACGACGAAGTTACCTTCAGTGCTATGCACGGAAACCAATGGTGGTGGACCAGAAACTCTTAGACCACCATACACATTTTATGACAATCATATATGGCTGTGATATCTGCCTAAACAGCCTCCTTATATGGTTGTGAGATCTTTCAGTCGTTCACTGATCAGGCGAAGTGTGGCATTGCATTCTCGGCATAGCTTTGTATGATCCTTGCTCGGACCACTCATAGATGATGAGCTATATTGCCGTCAGTTGTTCAGGCTGCTTTACGAGGAGTGGGTCTGCAGTGTAGCGCACAGCTCTGGTGTTATTCTTGACAACTTTTACATTGGTCGCCGATGCAGCAATGCATTTACGTACTGTTGAGAAAGCCTTACTTGAGCTTGAGTTCATGTCAATGGTTTCTATCTGTTCTTCATGAATGGCATTTGAGTGGTGGTGTCATTGACGAGTTTCTCTTATTCAAAGTTGACGTTGTCACGTTGGTTCCAATGGTTCTTATGCAGTAGACAAAAGGGCTTCATATGAAGGCTGTGGAGACAGAGACTGGCTTATGCTCAGAGTTGAGGTATGTTCTTCCATATGAAAGAGAGTCTAAAACAGTAGCTTTGCACTGATCTTACACATCACATAATCAATTTGGTTGAAGACAACTAGTGTGGGCTTGGAGCCTGTCTCTGCTCTACGGTCAAGTGTCCTGTTCATGTTGTTTGGTAATGAAATGAGTGCTTGAAGCACATATCTGTGACAAAGAGACCGCGAGCATTGATGAAAAAGGCTAGAGCATCTCCATTACTGTTATATTTGCCCATAGCGTATGATCCCAATCATACACATGGTGTGTCCTGCATCCTTGCCCGCTTTGCTGGGTTTGCCTAGGTTGGAGTTGATGGTAGAACTCGGTTCGCTCAGTTCGGCATAGAAGAACTTGATTAGGGCATGATCCTCGTTGGCTTTTTCAGCAGTTGGACAATATGCCTTCACAGTGTGCCACTTGGTGGAGGTACCATTTCACGATGGCTTGGACAGGTCAATGAAAGCCACACGGTCGCTGACGAATCCAAAATGTAGGATGTGATACAATTGCCGCTTCCAGATTACAAAGCACAGACCGCGGTATGTTGCCTGTTACTTCTGCTTACAGATCAGCTTATGACCAGTCTACAGTTGCTACTCTGAATGAGTGGATATTTTTGTTTCCTGAATGCATCCAGCATCAGTGTTATAGTGTTCAAGGTCTGATCTTGATGTCTCTCGCTTAAATGCGGTGGTCAGGCCACACACATTTCTTATTGTGATTGCAAACTCACGGGGAGATTATGACGACTGAAGATGTTGAATACGGTTTCTTTGAAGAAGCTTAGACATGATCAGAGTTGCCTCTGAATGTGGTTGTCAGCTTGTAACCCTTGATGGCGTCATCAGCAGTTTGGGTTTCACGAATGTGGGACTTTGTTGGCCGCGTAGGCAATCAAATGTGTACTTTGACTCAATGAGAACTAAATCGCCTGCGGACATTTTGCAAGCATGGCCGTATCCTCCATCGATGTTGCCATATATGTCAATGTTTACTCTGCACACCTAGTAGAATACCGTATCAGGTGCTGATGTTCAGTGTTACAAAAGAAATGCATGTTGATCTTCGTCGCTAATGATGTCGACATTCTCTTTGATCTACTTTGCTTGGTATTTGTACTGGTATGATCCGGTGCCATTTTTGGGACTGCTACATACGGCAAGAGCATCTTGTCGTCTGCCTTTTGTGCTTGTTATAAGAGGTTTCCCACCATCCTTTTGGCACACTTGATATACGGTCCAATCGATATTTGAAATGAGTGATGAACAGAAATTCATAGTCTTAATAATAAAGCATATGGGCTTATTTAAGGAATAAGTTTATATAGCCTTTCGAGGTTGTGCTTTAACATGATTTACTCTTGATCACATATCTTAAATATCCATCATATTATGGATCCAAAGACATTATAAGCACGTTTTCCCGTATTTGTGCATTGATATTAATCCAATAATAAATTATATAATATGACGGCAAATATAGTTTTAAGCAACCCATGCAAGCCTGTTTATAACGGACACATTCATGACATTAATCGATAATACACATTGGTAAGTATTAAATGCAAATGATCTTTTATTACATTTATCACGTTTTTGTTGCTATAATTAGGAAGATGCGTTTGTGGTTACAAAATGCTGGCTATTTAAGACGTGTAGTCTTATGACCGTAAATACTAAACAGATACCGTTTTCTAGGCCCAAAACAAGTGGTCTTACTAGACAGGGTTTGCTCTATTGTGTGAATAATGCTGTTAGAATAATGATTAACATGGCATAAAATCAAGCATTGATGTGTATACTATGCATACCTGTATTCCGTGTCGATTTCGATGTCTCCATATAATTAGAGTTCTTGAACTATACTGTTCAGTGCCGGCGACAATCTTGAAAATATTGCATAATCCGGAAAATATTGTTTCAAATTTTTGGATCCATTGAAAAAAATCAAATAAAATATGTGTAAGTACAAACCCTGAACATTTGGGATTTTTGTCCGGGATGTAACACCCCCATTACACTCTAAGGTACCCCACTATGGGTTAGGGTTAGGTAAATTCGCAAAATTTCGATGCAAATTTTCACAAATTCTGCCGATTGTTTTGGAACTAATTTGACTTAAAGGCAGCAACAACTTGTAGTTAATTAATTTTCAGAACATTCAACTTTTCTAATACTGGAAAGTAGGGGAACGTCGCAGATAGGCACTACGGGCGAAATCTATATGGTAATAAGTATAAAAATAATATGGCCATTTAGAGAATAAAATTGCACAAAATTGACTTACAGTTTTTCGTAATAAATTCACAAATCTTCATTACAAATTTTCATAAATTCTGCCGATTGTTTTGGAACTTTTTGGAATCAAATGATTTTCAAAATATTCAGCTTTTCCACTGCTGGAAAGTAAGGAAACATTGTAGATAGATGCTCTATAAAATTGAAAGTTAATCTATGTAATGTTAAAATTAAATTGGTACCTTTTTACTGGCTTGAAAATCTGGGCATACACGCCGGTTTCTTAAAAAAACATTGTCCAATGGGAACGAGGGGACAATAGCTGGTGGCTTGGTGTAGTGGCTAGCACTCAGGACTACTTAACCGAGCCCAGTTCGCGCCTGAGCTGTGCACTATTTTCCGTCATTGGAAACATGGGCAATCTCCTTCGCTCATTGCTTCTCTCCACCCAGGAGTATAAATGGGTACCAGTGTAAAAGTTGGGGAAGCTATCACCCTAGATATGGCGTGAATGGGACCTAGAATCAGGGGCTCGATAGACGCCAATCAAACCAATAACTTCAACAAGTGGACAATAGATTCCAAATTAACTTCATTATACTGTGCGAGGTTGTTCCTCACGTTCAGCCAATTAGAGGTCTGGTTGGTATAGCTTGTCATATTGAGCGTCTCGCGGTCTTTTCATAGACCTACTTAGGAAAATTGTGTACCTCAATGTAATAAAACGAAATTTATCTTAATATAGAATGATTCCTTTCCTTATATAGAGGATCTGAAATCAGGTCCCATTTCATATCCGTATTATCAACCACGTCGAAAATGATCACATTGCACGAGCTTTAGCGTGTGCATTGTGCTAATTTTGACGAGATTGTTAATAATGATAGGAAATGAGACTGAGTTTGAGATTCTATTTATCAGATAAACTGATATTTTGACAATAAAGTGGATCCCTGAAATGTGTTTGAAGACTTTGAACGCACCATTTTGAAATGGTCGTTTTCGTCGCTGTGACGCACCACTTGCTAAGAGTGCTGACCATTGCGCCACAGACATAATGACGTTATTTCGGACTTGGGAAATGTAATTTTATAAATGTATTTCATAACTAGTTAGTACCGGTAAGTATATTACGACATTTAAATCAACAACATAACCTACCCTGTCTTTTTTAAGCCGTTGTCGCTTGGAAACATCTGCGGTGTCACAGGGCATGCGGGATTATTGCGTGTTACCTAACAAATGATCTTTCGTTGAACATTGCACGTGTTTTTATATCGAGAAATGTGGAAAGGGCTGAAAGGCTTGTTTATATGATAAAAATGTATGTAATATAATTGTTTTAGTTATCAATTTTAATTAGGGATACAACAATATAATAATTTATACTTAATGAAACCATGATATCTTAAGATATCTTTCGTTTCATTGTACTCAGGCACACAAATTAAGTCTCTAAACGTAAACAATTAAAAAAAATAATTGTCAAGTAGTCTGATCTGAATATGCGCCTTTAAGATCAATCATTAAGGATAATTTGAGTGTACCAACAATTTTCGCGAAACAGGGTAGAAAAAGAAATATTCCCAAATAAAACCTCAACCTGTATTTTCTAGAGGCGGGCATATAACCTCGGCCTTCAGCGGCGAGTGTCTAGAATTACAGTCAAATCTCTAATTTGCGGGTAAGGTCTCGATTTGTCACTGGTAATAGATGAATCCAATCTACCACTCAAATATATGATGTCATAATCAATTACGTCACACATAGGCTGACGTCACAATCATAAATGAAGAAATACTCTGTCACAGACTTGCAATAGTCCGGCATTTGCACGAATTGTATATGTCTTTACTATTTAATGAACATTCTGTTGAATATTTTAAAACTAATTTGACTTGGTATTTATTCAACAGCTCACATGTACAGCTACCTTGAAATGGTATTCTGGAAAGTCAGGGTTCAAAGTATATAAACAACCACCAACACACGCAAAGGAGAGACGATTGTCCGCGGTGGCAGCCAGCTGGTGTTCAAATCCTGGACGACTGTCAGGCATATCAGGGTGTTTTTTTTTATTACTAAACAGATCTATTCATTGACTCTACAACGAACCTTGCCTATAGCGACCGTCTGGTTTTGGGACAAGAAAGTGGTTATTCTTTAAGATGGGCGGTCCAGAGGAGACCACGTATCTCAAAGAGCCATGTGGCCGCAAAAGCCACTAACTGTATTAACTGACTATAAATCTTTTTTTAGCAACTGCCGATTACTGGTCCATAAACTTGTCGCTATACATAGGTTTCACTGTATTTCTGCTGTTGAATAAAGAAAATTAGCCCGTATTTGGCATACAATTACAGCTGAGAATCAGTGTGTTCCCAATTGCCATTTTTTAATCATTATCTGTGATCACCTACGGCATTATCCGTTGTTGCCGACTGCAATTACTGCATGCCATTTGCGTGTTTGCAATAATATTCTAAAAACCTGATACGGGTGGGATGTGTTCTTTGGTGATCAGGAAGAGGAAAGACCAAAGTTCCTACAGGTATATATATTTTTTCCAGTAGATGGGGCAAACTCGGGAAGCAATTGGAAGCCAGTTTATAATGGCCGCCTTGCATTCAGTAGGGAAAACGTTCCAGAGCGCTCTGCGCGTGCAAAATCGGATTTTCTCGGTTTGTATATTAATGCGAAGATGGCTTTAATTTGAAGGGAGGCTAGTCTTCGCTGATCATGTTAAAGAAGGGATATAACTCAACTTTGTTAAATGGTTCTAGTCCTACATAGGGGTCCCTAAAGACCGAATACAACGTTAAAATAATCACATATTGAAAAATTTGAAATGAGTTTGACTCTAAGAGAGGAAACAACAGCATCCAGTCAAATCGTTCTCTAAATAGTCCAACAGTAAGTTAGTTAGCTCGGTATACGGGTTACGAGAAATGCGGCGCAATGGTGGTGGATATTTCACTATGGGTGAGTTTGGTCCATTACTGACTTAACTCATCGAGCTATTGGAGTAGAGCCAAAGCGCATGGTTCGCACAGTACAGCGCATAAATAACGTTGAATTTTCTAAGCGAAAATATAACGATATAATGTACTGTTGAATATTTTGAATTTAATTTGATTGGAAGCTATTATTAGCAACGACTTCTAATCACATTACGTCGAAAATAATTCTAACAACTAATACATTTCTTTTTTGTTTAGTTTTGGAAACGTTTAACTTATTTACGAGCTGTACTGTACTTTAGTAATTCCATTTCGGTATGAGGGTGGAGGGAGGGTGGGTGGGGGGGAGGGCAAGAGCAGCTAAGGGAGTGAGCGCTGTAGAAACTAAGAATAATTTATCTATGGCGCAGCTCGCCGGCTAAGCTATTGCCTACCCTGCACAACAGAAAGGTTTCAGAGAGACGGGCCATGGATATATAGGCGTACGCCAGTTGTAACTAAGAAAATAGTGAACGCAGGAAGCGCTTTGGTGAGTTAATACTTATATAATACAGTAAACCTCGCATAAACTAGTGAGGTAGTAGGCTACAGACCGAAAAGCCGATGCATTTCATCAGGTATGAATTTACAACAAACAGCTGAAACATTGGATATTCCATGATATCTCACAGAGCACATCTTGCGATGTGGAATTGGTACAAGAGGCCGCGATATTGGTCGATTGTGTATGTCACACCGACTCCGCCGCTTGAGCGTATTGATTCTAGCAGCATAGCGCAAGAAAAACTACTGATTATTTAGAAGAGTTATTGGCTGGAATTTGTTGCAACTTAATACAGTAACAAAGTTCAGTCAAAATGGAGAGAGAGAGAGAGAGAGAGAGAGAGGGAGGGGGGGGGGGGAGAGGGGGGGGGGGGAGGGGGTGTCCAAATATTTCTTTTAACGAATATATACAATTTAATGACGTTTTCATGTTCGCTGTAAGT
>CM067373.1:130987880-130992880 GCA_034401795.1 Chaetoderma sp. LZ-2023a | reverse complement strand
TATGACGTCATGTGATTGTTGGATAAACTTGGAAAGGTCCATTACATCATTAGTTAGCTGACGTCAAAATCATACTGATGCATAGCTCCGTACCTAAAATAGAATTCCGTCTAGTGTACGAATTGTAAACATTACTCAGTCAGGTTAATTAAAAAAATATTCAACAGCTCTGTTACTTTGAAATTTTAGATTTTTGGATTTCATCTTTCAATGTTTCAAATCGATTCCAACACACGTAAAAATTCACCTTCCACTGTATCCATCCATCATATGACGTCATAATCAACTACGTGACGTGTAGAATGACTATGATCAATGACGTCATTATAACACCGTGAATGAAGTAGATTAGTACGTCACGAACGCATAATTGAGGACGGACTATGCGTTGTTGTACGAATTAAAAATTCACATTTCCACTGTATCCATCCATCATATGACGTCATAATCAATTATGTGACGTGTAGAATGACATCATAATCAATGACGTCATTATGACGCCATGAATGAAGTAGATTAGTATGCCACAACGCATAATTGAGGACGGACTATGCGTTGTTGTACGTCTTTAATATTTAATAAATATTATGTTGAATATTTTGAAACTAATTTGACTGGGTGCTGACAGCGCCCAGTCAAATTAGTTACAAAATATTTAACAGCTTACCTGTATAGTTTTCAGTAAATTGATGGTCAGGGCATTTGAGGATCGATCACTCCCAAAACGGCAAAGTGTGGGTGGAGCTTAACTAGAGGTGGGCGGGGCATAGCTAAAGCTGGAATGGTCTATTGGCTGGAAAGCTGGAATGGGTCGGGCGGGGTTGGGTGTGGGGTGGGGGTGGGGGTGGGGGTGGGGGGGGGGGGTGTGTGTGTGTGTGTGTGTGTGTTTGAATCGCTGGAAATAGATCTCTCTACACTATAGCTGGAATGCATTAAACCCAGCATGAGCCACATTAGACATTGTACATTTTCAGCAAATTAGACCTCTTCCAGTCTCAGATAACATCGATGTGCGCTGCAGGAGAACAACACGAATGGATATATACCCCGAGGTAGTCACTCGAGGTAGTCACTCGGTGTCGTGAAGCATCAAACAATATATACATTATGCAATGTAACTTGTTAAGATGATGATGTGTTCTGCTGTCAAAACTTTTTCAGCTGCAATCTGTTTTTGTTCAGCCCTCTCCAGGTGTATTGCCTCCTCTGGTGCGTCCTGGATTCCTTTAGGTTCTTTTCGTCTTTATTGGTCCTAGATTACGTTTTTCGAGGTCTTATCACAAACCTCTTGGCAAGTTGATGTTGTGGCATCCTTTGCGTACCTAATACCTGTTGGTACCTACCACTGCAAATTCTAGCGCTTTCCGACCCTGGCGGTGTATTTTCTGGCATTCGAAGAATGTGTCCTGTCAGAGACCATCGCTGTGGCGCTATCCTTACAGATAGTGGCTCGGTGTTACACAATTTGTAGTGCTGCATTTGATATTAGACAATGTAGTGTGGGAAGCGATGATTTGTAATGTCTCACAAATGTTTGCGATGACATGCGTCAAGTTTGTTTAATAGAGCTTTTGGAGCTGCCCAGCTGTTGCAATTGTATATCATTATGGAAACATGTGTAGCATCATATAGTTACATCCCGCCTTTATGGGGATTTTAGAGCCACGAATCCACAACTTGCAAAAGGACAAAGGGGATATCTCATGCATCGAGCTCCAGTGTTGTACTTCCTCCACTTCATGTTATGCAAACATTTATTTAGATGATTACAAACCATTACGATTAGAGGAAATATACCGCGTGCTGCTGCTGCTGTTGCTACCACTGCTGGTGCCGCCACCGCAGCTGCTGCTAATGTTGGTGATGTTTTATATAATATATTATTAGCTCACCTGGCCTGAAATACCAAGTGAGCTTATGCTATGGTGACCATCCATCACCCGTCCATCTAGCCGTCCGTCTGTCTAGCCATCCGTCCATCAATCAACTTTTTCTTTAAACGACTTCTTCTATAGAACCATTTGACCGGTTTCAATTATATTTGGCAGGACGCATCCTTAGGGCATAGAGTTTCAAGTTTGTTCAAAGGAAGTCGATCGACAAATTTGGCCGATGGACATCTTGAATTTTTGCCGAATTTGGAAATGTGTTTAAGAATCGTCTCCGAAACCGCTTGTGGGATCGATTCAAAACTCATGAATATCATCTGGGGCAAGAGATGAACCAAGTTTGTTCAAGGAAACGTGATTGATCAAACAGTTTGGTGGCCATCTTCAATGGCCTAATTTTTGCGAAAACGACATACTAAACCGCTGACTGATCAGGCCCAAATTTGGCAGATAGCCGTTAAACTTTATTCAAGGGAAGTTGATACATGAAAAAGCATGGCCGCCTTGGACCAATCAAAATGTGGCATGTTTGGCGGCGATATAGGATTTTTTTATTTGATGGATTTTGAAGCCTAAATTTGTTTTATATAAGTTTTAGGGTGTTCTGATTTCAAATTTGCCATTTTGGAAACTGTCGGATAAACATGTTGGTTTGGCGACCACCTTGGATCGTTTTTCCGCTGAAATCTCCCTTACTAAAGCAATGGGAAATTCAAATTGTCTTCTTATTGAGAACAACTGGGCTGATTTGAATCATAATTGACAGGAAGCATCCGTAGCGCATAAGTTTGTTCAAACATCTTGAATAATCTCTGAAACTGCGTGGGCAATCGATTCAAAACTCATCAAACGTCATCTAGGGTAAAAGGTCAACCAAATTTCTACAAGAGAACTTGACTGACCAAATGTTTCGTCGTTCATCTTTGATGACCTAGTTTTCATGAAAACAACTTCTCAAGAACCGCTGAATGGATCGGACCGCAGTTTAGGAGATATAACTAGAGACTAAGGGCAAGTAAAATCTGTTCACGGGAATTTGATACGTAAAAAAACATAGCCGCTGTGGGCCAATCAACATATAACATGATTGGCAGTCATATTTGATTTTTTTATTTGATGGATTTTGAAGCCGAAATTGTTTTTATATAAGTTTTTATGTATTTCATATTTGCCATTTTCAAAACTGTTTGCTAAAAGGTCTGGTGGGCATCTTAGGTCTTTTCCCACCAAAAGCATCTATTCTAAAGCAATATGACATTTGAAATGTCTTCTCGAGAACCACGGGGCCGATTTCAAGTATATTGGGATTTTGCTTGACTTAGAAACGTCTACGGGATTGATTCAAAACTCACACAACATCATCTAGGGCAACAACTGAACCAGGCTTGTTCAAGGGAAGTTGTTTGGCCAAATGCTTCGGCGGCCATCTGAGATGACCTAGTTTTAGTCAAAACGACCTCTCCAGTACCGCTGTATGGATCGGGCCATAATTTGGGAGATATGATTACTGAGTATTAGGCCATTAATATCTGTTCACAGGAAGTTAATATGTAAAGAAACATGGCCGCTGTGTTCTTGTTACAATTCTGGTCACCTCCTTAGGTCTCTAATTAGAGACGATGACCTTTCTAGTTGAAATGCCTATGATCCATGTGAGCGATACAGGCCCATTGGACCTCTTGTTTAATATTGTATATTTCAGCCGTGTCGATGTGCGACCTGGTGAATGGCCACCTTAACTGCACTGCCAGGACTGTCAATTTGAGAGAGGCTTTTTCTGACCTAATAGAAGCATTACTGCATGGTGATCTAGCGATTGTTCCGTATCCTTCTTGAGGTGACGAATAGGTTGGGAATTCTGGTATAATTCTGTTTAATTGTCGGTCTTTATCTGCGTATACTCAGTGGATCCTATTGGCACTTTTTATGTAAGACAACTCTAGCGTTCTTCCCGTGTGTATAAATATAGGCAGGTACCGTGAAACCACTAGCTTTTCATTTTTGAGCGAGAAATGTAACTTAAAATGTTCAAAACGGGCAATCAAATTTTACCCTATCTAATGGACCTTTCCAGTTTTAGCTATGCCCCGCCCATCTCTAGCTAAGCTCCACCCACACATCGGCGTGTTGGGATTGATCAATACCCTAATGCCCTAACTATCAATTTCCTGAAAACTATACAAGTAAGCTGTTATATATTTTGTAACTAATTTAACTGGGTGTTGTTGCTGCCTATGGCAGCAACAGCGCCCAGTAAAATTATTTTCAAAATATTCAACAGAATATTTATTAAATAGTAAAGACGTACAAGTCGTACAACAACGCAAAGTCCGTCTTCAAATATGCGTTCGTGACGTACTTATCTACGTCATTCATGACGTCATTTATTATGATGCCATTCTACACGTCACGTAGTTGATTATGACGTCATAAGATGGAGGGATAAAATGGAATGGTCTATTCCGACAATACCTGACAGAACAATAATGACATCACAGTGACCACGATAATTTGGATATCCATTGGAATAAATAATAAAAGGCTGACATTGGAAACTGTGTAGGCCAAATTAACCTCAGGTAATATCTGGGATATTTCAAATTTGTTCTAGAGTAGTTTTTACCTGCCGAGTCCGCTGGTACCTGTAGATTTAAAAAAAATAAATAGAGCAATGTGTCCTTTATTAGACATCGTGTTGGTATCAAATTCAACACATTTGGAGAAAGATTCAAGATTTAAGATTCAATATTATTTATTCAGTAGCAAAATATAAATGTCATGGATTCAACTTGCCTATTGTATTGTCGGGCACCTTACATATATATATATATATATATATATATATATATATATATATATATATATATATATATATATATATATATATATATATATATATATATATATATATATATATATATATATATATATATATATATATATATATATAAATAAATTAAACAGGACAGTTACATAACAAACGACAGTTCAGACATTACATTTACACGTTCTAAATTAGGCACATGTTTTATTATTAGCTCACCTGGCCTGAAAGGCCAAGTGAGCTTATGCCGTGGTGGTCGTCCGTCAACTTTTGCTTTCAAACTCTAC
>CM067373.1:130965380-130982880 GCA_034401795.1 Chaetoderma sp. LZ-2023a | reverse complement strand
AAGGGCTGTGTGGGAAAGTAGTTATAGTTAGCCGGCGTTCAAAAGAAGTGGATATCGCTTAGTTCTTATATGATCAATTAACCCAGGCTACGCGAAGTATTATCTATTGACTGATAACACGGCTTACTGGGCAGGTACTTGACCAATAGCGGACCGCTTAGGCACAGTACTGGTTCAGTACCGGCCCAGCAAGCAATATTATTATATGGCCTAGTATTGGCCCAATACTGGCCCAGTATATACAATCAGACCTGCTCATGAGATCATATGATTTTTTTTAGAACAGTGGGATTTTATATTCCTAGAGATTTTGCTCCCTATCATGTGATACTGGGCGTTCATTTTGGAACACTAAGATATACCAAGTATGTGTGCGCGTGCGCGCGTGCGTGCTTGTGTGCGTATTAAGTCAATAAACGTTAACAATAAAGGAAAATGCATTCTTTAAATATCTGATCTGTCTAACATTTATTCTTATATACATGTTCTTACAAACGCTGACCCATGTAACTATCTCCTCGAGTTTCCTTCGCCATCTGCTTCTATCTACCATACGGCTTGTCGGATGGGCCGTTCTGTCATAAATGAAGTACTATATGACGACCATTTAACACCCTTGTCTATTGCCAAAAGACGTTTACAATTTACCCATCCATCATATGACGTCATAATCAACTACGTGATGTGTAGGATGACGTCATAATCGTGACATCATGAATGATTCGAAATAGTCCGTCTTTAACGCTTAATAGTCCGACATGTTGTACGAATTGTATGTCTTTACCATTCAATAAACATTCTGTTGAATATTTTGAAACTAATTTGACGGGACGCTGTTGCTGCCATAGGCAGCAACAACGCCCAGTCAAATTAGTTAAAAATATTTAACAGCTTACCTGTATAGTTTTCTGGAAATTGATAGTTATGGAGTTCAGGGATCGAGCGATCCCAACACGAGCGAGGTGTGGGTGGAGCTTTATATAATAATCAGCCTATAGCCCTTAGTAAAACCCCCAGAAATAAATCAGATTAATTAGAAAATACTAGCTAAATACTATTTATCATATAAACAAGCCTTCTAGCCCGTTCCATTAGAATACATAATTTCATATATAAGTTAATACAGATGTGCTCTTCAATGGAGCAGCTGATTAGGTTGGAGAATTGCCATTATTTTTTTCCAGCAAAACTTTCACTCACCATATTTTGTTCCACCCATTCTGTGTGTCATTCCGGGTTCCATATGTTGCGGTACCCGGTGTGACAAGGACGTCAGAAGATAGTATATACTGTGAAGATCATGCAGTGGGAAGAAGATGACCATCTATGGATTATTTCCATTCGGCCATTTGCTACACGCGTGGTACACATGAATCAGGTTTATCGCAACCTCTTATATACGGTACAATGTGATGCTCCTTTTGTACCGATGCTTGGACATCTGCACTACAAATTGTGATCTATCCCCAGCAATTGACGTTAGCTTAATGCGATTATGCACCCATATAGTATCATTTAGCAATATAACAGCGCGCAGACTAAAAATAGTTATTTTCTAATTTAGATAAATAATCATATTCTATACAATAAAACTAAAATTATATCAGTTGACATCGTATTGTATAGCAACAAGCGTTGTAGTTGCGACGTAGTCGGATTGATAAGACATGCCTGAACCACATAGGGCTTATCGATGGACAGACTGTCCTATAAGCAAAAATAAAACAAGAACAATCAGAGATTGCAGTCCTTGCCTCTACACTCGGTTGCAAATCCTGTTTCCCAGATTTTCGGGATTTGTAGATTTTCAGGATATTGTGGATTAGTTGTGGAACCGTCACATCCTTTCAGCAACACCAACAACAACGACAACGAAAACGACAACGGCGACGACGACAACAACAACGACAACAACAATAACTATAGCAGCGACAGCAACAACAGCACCAAAAACAACAATATTAATAATAGTAAGGTTTAAACATAGTAGTCAACCATGTCTAGAAAACTACTCTACCGCTAGATGTCGCTCCATTCAGACTAGTGCTCGAGTTGGACCACACGCTTTTGAACCCAAATGTAACAAACTGACCGCATTAGTGAACAGGTTCCACTGGGTGGGTGCACACGATTCCCCATAAACTACCTAAGATTCGATCCGATCTGTTACTCAAGTACCTGATGTCATAATAAAAATGTGTCACTTTTTATATGACGTTACAATCATACAACGTAAGCAGGCAACTGCCCTAGTAACCCGCTTGGTGTCCCACACTGGTTATTCAAGATCTCCCCTAAGCTAGTCAAGAACCGACCCTATGTAACCCAAGTATCTGATGTCATAATAGAAATGCGTCAGCTGTCGGCTAACGTTATAGTGTAACGTTATAATGTGGTCTTCTTAAAGATTTCCCTTAAACCAACTAAGAACTGACCTTATGTTACCCAAGTATCTGATGTCATAATAGAAATGCGTTAGCTGTCAGCTAACGTTATAGTGTAACGTTATAATGTGGTCCTCTTAAAGATTTCCGTTAAACCAAAACTGTTACCCAAGTATCTGATGTCATAAAAAACACGTCACATTTTAGCCGACGCCAAAATCACATAATGCACACAACCACCTGCCTTAACAACCAGTTTGTTGCACCCACACTGTGGCTATCCAAGAGACAGTAACAAGAAACCTAATTGTAGAAAAACAATAGAGTAACACGATGAGAGGCTGTTTTGTAGATTTAACACAGCAATGACTGGTTCGGTTATCGAGCAAGTCACTCCGGTGGTGAATACCCAAAATAGTCTCTGTCGCGATTTGAATGAATATAACTGTCTATTGTTGAAAATAAGGTTGTTCTGTATTTTAGTTTAAAAAATGACTACCTTATGTACAGCAATAACCCATTTCTAAGAATACCAATCTGACATTTTTTATTATCAGTTATTATATATTTATTATAATCTAAATCCTGATGACCCCCACAATATGACCACTATAATTTTAGTACTTTGTTATTGAGATGGCGGTACAATAACAGTAATAATTCTGTCATTACTAATTATGAAGTACGTGTAAATAATAACTGTAATTTTCATAATAATTCTAAGTTACTACTACTACTACTACTACTACTACTACTACTACTACTACTACTACTACTACTACTACTACTACTACTACTACTGCTGCTGCTGCTGCTGCTGCTGCTGCTCCTGCTACTGCTACTGCTATTGCTGCTGCTGCTGCTGCTGCTACCACTACTACTACTACTACTACTACTACTACTACTACTACTACTACTACTACTACTACTACTACTACTACTACTACTACTACTACTACTACTACTATTACTACTACTACCACTACTACTACTACTACTACTACTACTACTACTACTACTACTACTACTACTACTACTACTACTACTACTACTACTACTACTACTACTACTACTGCTACTACAGAAAGCACAAACAGTGGTTATATAACTAGATAAATACCAAAATATGTAATTATGAATTGATATATAATGTCTGATCGCTATAACATTTATAATTTCTGTAAATTCATATTCCCCATATGCCATTATGTGGCCTGGGGGTGTAAATAAAATAATCTGAATCTGCATCAGATTTGCGAAAAATCGGAGCAGTAGTTCCCGAGATAGCCATACATACAGAATTGAATCCAATCCGGATCCGGGGTTGTTATCCGGATCAGGGATAAAATTTGAAAATCCTCTTGTACCGTAGGTTCACTCGTTATGTTATAATGTAAGCGAAATTGGATCAGTAGCTTACCAGAATGCCATACCTCATTTCCATTACCGGTATAAGGCAGGATAACAAATTCAAACGTTTGCTTAAAATCATCTGTTACAGTTTGTTTTGAAACGTCTTTGTGTTTAAATTGTAGGCCCCCTATATATTGACACTCGCAACGTTTCGATTGCGTCTCATCTGTCAAATACATCTCATGTCAGTTGGTTTTACTTTGACATTGCTCAGACAAATACCGTCTTTTGATAAGAAGAGAATAATGTGATGTCTTAACCGTGAAGTCCCACCGTACCAAACTCTAGTCCCATATTATCAAATTCTAGCCCCACATTACCAAATACAAGTCTCACATTACCTAATACAAGTCCCACATGACTAAATTCAAGTCAGTCGTACAGGTACGCTGCTCAACATTTTGACATAGGCAACAACAGTCGCTGTCAAATTAGTTTCAAAGTTCTCCGGAGGACATGGATCCAAAGTCCTTATCAACATGCCTACAGTATCCAACTGACCGGCACAATCAAATGACGTCACATTTCCGTCGAACAGTGTCATGAAGAGTGACCTGCAGTTAATATATCGAGGGATCCGATCTGTCACTCGAGAATCTGAAGTCATGATCAAATACTTTATATGTTAGCTGACGTCATAATCAAAATGACGTGTAGCTCCGACACGAAAATCAAAAAGCGTGTTGGGATCGAATGATTCCTGAACACCCTAACTATCAATTTCCAGAAAACTATACAGGTAAGCGGTTAAATATTTTGAAACTAATTTGACAGCAACAGCGTTCACTCAAATTAGTTTCAAAATATTCAACAGAATGTTTATTGAATGGTAAAGACATACAATTCGTACAACGTGTCGGACTATTAAGCGGTTAAAACGTACTATTTCGAATCATTCATGACGTCATGATTATGACGTCTTCCTACAGGCCACGTAGTTGATTATGACGTCATATGATGGATAGATAAATTGGAAAGGTATATTGTGTGTATTTGATTAATTTACAATATAATCAATATTCAGTTGAATAATTTGAAAGTAATCTGACTGGCAACTGTTGCTACCATAGACAGCAACTGCTCAGCCAATTTGTTCTCAAAATATTCAACAGCTTACCTGTATAATCACCATGAAATTTAGACTCTGGTAATTCGGGGTTCAATGTGTCAAATCGATTCTAACATTCGTAAAACGTGGGTGGAGTTTAGCCAGAAATGTGTGGGACGTAGCTAGTAATGGCGCTCTCTATTTGACTACTATTTCAAAGACGAGAATAGTTTACTATGTAACCAAACTTTGTGTTTGAATGCCATATATTGACGCACCATCCCGGTGCATGGACGTGATGCGTGGTGTTAAAATATCGAACTTAACTAGACACTTACGCAAGCCGTCTCGAGAGGTTTCTGTATGTAATTTAATTTGGCATTAGGCAATTCAAGTAATATTTATCTCCTAATTCATTCTGTCATGAAAGATCGACTTTATGAGCCCAAATTGAATCCAAGTTTTAGTGTAATCTTTCAAGTGCCGCTTCCTTCAATTTCTGGCACAGCGTCAATCTTGGTAAATGCCTGACCCTTGCACTCCGTTCCCGTATCGAGTACCGTGCTTGCGGGCTATGATAATCAAGCTAAGTTAACTAAACGTCCTAAAATGAAGACAGTAAACTTCCGCGCAATGAAATTTCCCGGTTGTTATCATTCTACTAATATACTATCAATCACATAGCCTCGCAAGCTCTCCATCGATAGAAACTGCCTAACACTAACAGCTCTTGCGACTACGTGTACTTAATTCCCAGCTTATTCTAATATATTTAGTTTAAATAGCTGAAAATAATACAAAATGAACCGATTGAAAGTTTATTAGTCTTAATAAGAAAACTGACCTTTGCCCTTATATTCCAGAAGCTATAGAGCAGACTGTCCTAGTTCTTAAACATGTAGTAACCGTTTGTCCATAGGTGCACACATGCACGTACGCGCGCACGCACGCACACACCAGCACACGCACACCCACAGCCATCCACCCTCCCTCTCTCCCTCCCTGCATTCCCCTCCCTCCCTCACTAGCGAATTCACTCGCGCACTCGCGCGCACACCTGCACGAACGCTCGCACAACCGCACTCGCGCACCAAGTTATATGTCTATATCTCTAAATATGACAAAAGGCGACATCACACTATTATCTGTCGCAATCGTCTCCAATCCAATACTTCTGAACAACGGACCTTTCCAGTTTTAGCTATGCCCCGCCCATCTCTATCTAAGATCCAACCACACCTCGCTCGTGTTGATCGATCTCTGAACTCCCTGACTATTAATTTCCATAAAACTATACAGGTAAGCTGTTGAATATTTTGAAACTAATTTGTCTGGGTTCTGTTGCTATGGCAAATTAGTCTCAAAATATTCAACATGTTTATTAAATAGTAGAGACATACAATTCATACGACGTGTCGGAGTAGTAACAGTTTAAGACGGGACATATAGAATCATTTTTGACGTAATGATAATGACGCCATCCTACATGTCTCTAGATGCATACTCTGGAAGGGTGAGTTACAAGGATCATAACTCCGGCATCAGATAAACAGCGTTTGCACAATGCAAATTTTGAATGGTTATCAGGTCATTGTGACCATGTTTGATAAAAATTGGCCAAAAGACGACAAAAAGCACAGACTGCTGGCAGCTTTTGTGCAAAGGCATCCGCTCGACAAGGTAGAAGGTAAAGACACTAAATATGACGAAACGTTATTTACCATTTAATAACCATTCTGTTGAATATTTTGAAACTAATCGATAGGCGGCAACAGCACCCAGTCAAATTAGTTTCAAAATATTCAAGAGCATACCTGTACAGTTACCTTAATATTGGTATTCTGGAAATTAAGGGTTCAGTCGATCACAATACGGGCAAAACGTGGGCGGAGTTTAGCTAGAAATGGGCTGGGCATAGCAAAAATGTGGTTTCATCCATTCTGAATAAAGATACGTTCCACCATTGTGCATGCCTGACGGGCAGATAGATAGGCGGCCTGGAAGGAAGAGCCAGGCTCAGCTGAACATGAGTAATGTCAATGCGCTGAATTTTAGAATTTGGTGTGGCACTATTTCCTGGTAGAATATTTGCTTTCGACGATTGTTTTGCATGATGAAAAATAAAGAAGACTCCTTTAGTGCTCCCGAATCGATGGCACCGATCCTTCCCTTATGGTCGGAAGTCAACTCTGGTCTCCAGATAATTCGCCTTTCCAGCTTATCCCTCGATCATCTAAGCGGCGTGTAGGATGACGTCATATTCATTATGTCATAAATGATTCTATTTGGCCCGTTTTTTAACTCTTAATAGTCCGACACGTTGTACGAATTGTATGTCTCTATTATTTTATAAACATCCTGGTGAATATTTTGAAACTAATTTAACTGGATGCTGTTGTTGCTGCCAAGCAGCAACAGCGCCCAGTCAAATTAGTTCCAAAATATTCAATAGCTTACCTGTATCGTTTACTGGAAATTGATTGTCAGGGAGTCCAGAGATCGATCGATCCCAACACGAGCGAGGTGTTGGTGGAGCTTAGGTAGAGGTGAGCGGGGCTTAGCAAAAAAAATATCCATTGGCGATGCTGTATATAACAGCATGCTAGTCGATGATCACAAGAAATCGTTTCTGGCCTCGTTTGCCTCTTCCTACCTATACTTTGTATGCATTTATGTGCGTAACTTGTATACTATTTTATGTGTATTCGTCTTTGGTATGCACGGAACCTGAGGTTCGATCGTGGTCGGCGATGCTTGCGGACCATTGCAGACTTGTGCCAATTTGTCGCTGCATACAGTTGGCGATACATCTGGAGACATGTTTCTACTCTCCAGATTTGTCACACAGCGTCTGCGATCGATCGTCCGCAATATTTTACCCAATGGCAACTCTATCAGTATACTTTCTGTAAGCGATCGTCTGCGACAACCACCGGTCGTCCACAATTTTAGGCGCAACAGGACATTTGTCTATGACAAGTTACCGACACAGCTTTTCATTTTATTGCGCTCATGCCATACAAATGACATACGAGGGGTTTGCATTTGCATGTAACAGTCGATAAGCGAACGTCACGGTCCCAGTCTGCACATAGAGTCGACTGCTCACAATGGTATGGGAAGCAGGAGCGCCGACCCCGTACGATTTGATGTGAACGACGCCCTTCCCAACCCATGCTCACCCACCCACCCTGTCATCTCACGGACAAGATGGAAATGTACTGTATAAAGATTGTGTTGAGTTTGAGAAAAACCGTACAAGATTTAGAATTATAGGTCAGATGTTCTAAATCAAATAAATAAATCTGCCATTTCAGAAAGTAAAGTAGATGCATCGTGATTAAGGTTGCGAACCAATCACGTTTACGATAAGAGTAACGTTGCCTTGCTCGGCTATATAGGCCTATATATGTACAGAATTTCGTGTGGGCGGACATTGGCAGAAGTTAGCGCACTGTACTCGAGTCACGATGAATAACTTAATCATTGTTTTGAGTGTTGCTCTGCTTTGCCCAGGTAAGTCAAATCCAGGGCCAAACTGAGGACTTAGGTGGCCCTGTGCAAAGTTTCTGAAATGCTGACGTCGGGCTCGCCGAACCGCCGTTAGGATCACCAGAAAGCTATGGTTTCGACTGTAAAGGTGATGGGGCCTCTGATGTCAGAGGGGTGTGGGATTTGGCCACATCAATCCTATAAACATATCTCAGCAATAATTTGGAATATTTCAAACTCAAATTAATAATGATACTGTTGAACATTTTGAACATAACTGGATTGGAAGACATTGCTGCCTAAGGCAGCCTAAGGCAGCCTAAGGCAGCCTAAGGCAGTAATGTCCTCCAATCCAATTATGCTCAAAATATTTAACAGAACATTTTATTATATTGTGTTCAAAATTGTTTTCTTTTGGAAACTAGTTGACGCTTTTACACTATAGGTGCTGCATCTATGCATGCAACCTGAAGTTATGCAGCGGCCCCACAATTAAGACAAAACGAATTTGTGTGTGTCACGTTTAGGGGGGGGGGGGGAGGGGGCGTGGGCGTGAAAATTTGGAGGCGCTGTGCAAATGCACTTGTTGCACTGCCTTCAGTTCGGCCCTATCAAACTACTCACAAAAGCATCTTTTTAACAGTTGATCGTTAAATTTCTTTTGCGGGTAAATTGACGGATGACGAATATTTTGACAATAACTAATAAATTGTAAATGTATCTAGCTATTTGTAGCTTTTGATTCAAAAGTTTAATTTGTAGATTTGATCCATAATTTAACAGTTTCCTTCGAAAGACATGGATCCGATCTCTTAATAAACCGGCTTTCAGTAAAGAAACGTCATTCCAACTGTGGTTACAAACAAATTACGTCACGTGTCAGTTTCATCGAAAAAACCGTCATGAAACACGATCTGTTTTGCCCAGTCTATGGCTGAATATGCAACGAGGTGTTGTTTTCTTACATATATGCCATTATCGTGATGTATTAATATATCTTTTATCTCAATGTTGAAATCGATATATCGAAATATCGAACAATCGTCGTCATATCGTTGTGTCTGTTATGCTTTTGTTTGCAGGTGCTTTTGCTCAATGTGTCAGGGAGGATGTCCAGAGAGAATGTAGAAGCTTCCAGAATCATTACGAACATGCTGTGCATGCGTATGAGAATCATCCAAATACTGGAACAGTGACTGTATGCTCGTAAGTATATTATACTAATGTGTGTTAATCAAATGAACACACCATTATCCAACGGTTTAAACATATGATACCATTCACCTTTCAAGAGTATCCACCCATCATATGACGTCATAATCAACTACATGGTGTGTAGAATGACATCATAATGGATGACGTCATGAATGACGTCGATAAGTACGTCACGAAAGCATATTTGAAGACAGTCAATGCGTTGTTGTACAATTTGTATGTCTTTACTATTTAATAGATATTCTGTTGATTATTTTGAAACTAATTTTACTGAGCTCTGTTGCAGCCATAATATTCAAATATTCAACAGCTTCCCTGTATAGTTTTCAGGAAATTATTAGTTACGACATTCGGGGATCGATCAATCCCAACACGGCGAGGTGTGGGTGGAGCGTAGCTAGAGATGGGCGGAGCATAGCTAAAACCGGAAAGGTTCATTTGTCGGAGTTTGTTGGTGTTTTATGGCGGTAATATCAGTAGAAGTAAGCTTACTAGAATATGTTAATGTGTTAGAAGAGAAAGGGCATACTGACCATTCCCAGGATATATTTTGAGATTTAGATGACACCAGAGTGTGGCTCTTGCATTTCTGTCTGTAAAATTAGCTGACATCTTATCTAAATATACACGGCACACCAGACAGTACATGACATTTATCAGTGATGGTTTTACAGTTTTGGAGGCTCCTTGTAAGAATGATCGTATCTTGGGTTGGTCTGGGAGGGGTTGTCCCGATCTCATAGGCAGGCATTTCATGGGGTGCTAGATTCTATGAGGAGACATTTCATGCGGGCTCATTTGGAAACAACATGCGTATATTTGGTGATAACTTTGGCTATAATTTACACATTAAATTAAGGAAACCTGAAGCAAAATTCGGCCCCACCAAATGGTGGGGCCCTGTGCGGTCGCCCTGTTTGCTCATCCCTAAAGCTGCTACTGATCTATGTTTGTGTGTTGTGCCACTGACTTATTAACAGTACACGCAGATTAGAAAGATAATTTTATGAGTCGTGACGCGGTGAAACTGTGAAAGCCCACACAACAGGGCCAATTTGTGAAATGTTTACCATGCTTTATGGGAAATGATTGATGACCACAAAGTGGCAACTCAATCAAGTTGACACTATCTTAGATTTTGAAAAACTAAATCTAAAAAGCCAAAGAGTATACCTAAAAAGAGAAGGGAGGGGTGCATACACCAGGCAAGCGTCTCCTGGATCCGTCACTGATGCTATCCATATATCCATAATTTGATCCGATCTGGATCAGGTTTTCATGTAGATCACAGTTAAAGTTTGGTAAGATTGTTTGCTGTATTTTAGCTGTTGTGTAGCAGCTTAATAAAACACCATCACCGTTGGTTAGTTGGGCAGTCCAAAAACGCTTATTACGGGCCGTCGTTTCAAGAGTTTTTCATATATAGTAATCAAACCTGTTCCATGCACGCATTGTAGGCTTCAGGTACGTAGGCATGTAGCATAGAAAAAGTATGTCAGTGTGACCTTACTGTAATTTACTAATCAGAGTCACGCGTCATAGTCATAGTTTCAGGAAAGCGGTATGGTGGTCATTTTCCAAATTGGTGGTTAAAAAATAAGACTAAAACAATAAAATTACCCAAAACGTAGTATTAAGTCGATCGATTGCTCCAATATTTGCTGATACAAGTAACCATGGCGCTGTAGCTTATTAATATTTGGGTAATCTCAATCAAATTCAGACGGCTGGTGGCCACCTTTGTTAATGATATTGGTGTCAAGCGATGTATAATAGTTATACATGGAAACACAAGCTATGGTTAAGCACGGGATGGGCACAAAAATGATCATTTTAATCAGGGCCAGATCATTGCATGCCCTATATCTAGCATGTGTATCATACAGTGGACATATCTATGTCTATATGGGAAAGACAGATTTGTGATCATGCTTGATGGTCATCATTTAGAAAAAGGTAAATGGAATGCGTTAGGCGATCCTCTCGAATCTTCTGGCTGGAGAGACGCATTGCCGGAATCATGTGTGACGACAGTTTGTCCGGCTAACTCATGCCTCAAAGCATCACACAAAATTCACAAAAGACACTGTCACCAAGTGATTACAATAATCGTTTCTAAGTTGAAGCAGGATGCATTTAGCGAAAGGGACACGACTGTCAGTTTTGAGTCATGAAGGCAAAATGTGATGATTACAGATTGCACAATATTTCAGTTTGGACTGAAATACACTCATTGCTTTTTATCCGCTCAGGAGAAAGACTTCTTCTGGATGGAGTTTTCTGTGACTTGCCCTTCAACGTTGGTTGGTTTCAGGTTCAGAACAAAGACAATTACTTGAGGAATTTGAAAATGAATACTTATTAGAGCAGGACATTACTATTAATTACCACCACCAGTTACCAGCACCACGCGCAAAGAAGGATTATTAACACAAACATGTTTCAAACAACAAGCAACCCATTCGGTGGTTAACCCATCTTGTATTAACCTAACCATTTAATGGTAAAACTGGCCAAAGTAGTCTCTTCAGTGGGGTTGAGGAATATCCATACGCAGGCCAAGAGAAAAATACTTTTTAAAAATTTACCACTGGAATGACTGGCTACCGAGCCAGTCATTCCAGTAATAAATTTTCAAAAAGAGTCTCCTCTTGGCCTGCAAATGGATATGATTATGCAAATTTGAATTTTCTTGACCATATAATGTTCAAACAGCCTTCATTTACAGGACAACTGAAAGACTTTCGCAATTTCCATTAAAAAACTTATAAAAAATCGTCTTCTCTTGGCCTGCAAATGGATTGCATTCAATGAGCGACAGTTCTTTTTTTTTTTTTTTACAAATCTTGACCGTTAAATGGTTAATTAATAGGTCTATATAAGTGGTTTATTGAGGCGCTGTTGACACAAGAGGGGTTAAGTACGGGACGGGATACACAAAATGTAAATTTGCAGACCAAAAGAAGACGCTTTTTGAAAAGTTTACACTGGAATGACTAGCTCTGTTATCGAGCCAGTCATTCCACTGGTAAATATTCAAAAATAGTTTTCCTTTGGTCTACAAATGGGCATTTCTCAATACCACTGCAGAAGCCGTTTTTGGCTGAGATGAGTGTTAGAGGGGTAAACACAGAGAGGATCTTTCACCCAGCTTGCCTGATTCCATGCTTATTCTGGATGTAACACAAATTCTTAATCTTTCTGGAAAAGAAGAAAGCGCACGCATGAGAAGCCTGGAAATGTTATCCTGTAGCAACAAATGCATCCCTGTATATGTACCGTAATCCGCTTGTTCCTGTTGATTCTTCTACACACTAGCAAGATCTTGAGTGTCTGACTATTGTCCTCTATGTCTAGACAGGTCAACATCAGAAAATTAATGAGGAACGACGCGAACTATTTGCCAAGAGAGAAACTTCAAAAAGAGAAAGTGACTTCAAGTTATCCGGTCAACATGCGCAGGTGAAATGCCTGATATTCCAATACCTGTTAATTGATGGGTGTGGGTGTGGGTGGGATGGTGGGGTGTGTGCGTGCGAGTATGGATGTACACGCTCTAAATGCGGTAAATCAAGTTTGCCATGCGCATATCTTTGACAGTGTAAATGTCAGAAATAATCACAAACTTTAAATAAAATCAGGGTTTGGCAATCAAAGATATATTAAAACATCAGAGTAGTAGGTTTAGCAGCAAAACAGGTTAGATGTGGACACGGCTGATACACGTGTCAAATTCAGCTATGCATTACCATGAGGATTAATAAAATCGTATGCTAAAGAAATAAATGGTGGCCATTTTTACAAAATCACAGATAAAGTTGAGAAATAATGTGAAATTTTCCGGAAAGGATCGGTCTATCAAGCGGAAAACCCCCCATTATTTCTGTACTGACCATCAAAATGGTGACGTTAAGATTTAAGTTTTTGGTTAGGCAGTGTCCATTTGAATGTCAAGAGAAGAGTGTTTTTGAAAAATTTACCACTGCAATGACTGGCTCGGTAACCGAGCCAGTCATTCCAGTGGTAAATGTTAAAAAATACTCTTCTCTTGGCCTGCAAATAGACATGCCTCAAGACGACTACATAGCTGGTTTTAGTTGGTTTGAACTAGAAGATTTGAAGTTTGAAGGGTTAAGTTGACACAAGAGGGGTTAACTTCCATTTTGTAAAATAACAACATACACCTTTCCTACCATTAAGTTTTTGGGAACATGAAATTTTATTACTACCTGCATGTTTGGTAATGCCTACCTCACCAGTAAATCTGATACTTTTGACAGCTGTGCCCACATCCGACCCTTTCTTTTGGTGCTAATCCTCTCCTCACTACCACATGCAGCTACCAAGATTCTATCGACCTTGTTGAGATACAACTACAGACGCCCGTTTGTCCACTCTCCCGCCCACTCGCCCACACGCACACATGTATACACACACACACACACACGCACGCACGCACGCACGCACGCACGCACGCACGCACGCCCACGCGCACGCATGCGCGCACAAGCCTGTACAGGGCGAGTAGTAATAATACAGTAAATAATGAAATGCTTAAATTGCGCTCTATTGTTCAACAGCAATCTGCAGAGCTGGGTAGACTGTTTGGAAGAGCAGGGGTTGGCTTGCCCTAACGACATGAAGGCGGCTGTTCGGACACAAATGAGTGGATATGCAGCACTCTTTCAGGCGACATTTACTTTGCTGTAGAGGTCAACTTCCCTGGATAGAACTTCTGGCGATGCACGCTGCCACTGGTCAATGATATAAGATAATTGATGAGTTGTGTTTATTATAGAAAATAAATCTGAAAACACCAATATGCAGGCGTCTTGCATATGGCTTCATTCTTCTACGGGTATTTAGGTGATATTAACCCTTTAAACTTTAGAGACTAGACACATCTTTATGATGTAAGCAAGATTCTGTTGCATATTTTACAATTAATTTGACCGGGCGATGAACTGCTGCCTATGGGTCTACCTTAGGCGACCATTTTTTTGCGGGAAAATCCAATCATGGGTATTGAAAAATGAAATGAGCATATATCACATCTATATACAGGTGGCCTATGCAAATCAATTGACTATTTAGCTCATTAGAAGTAAAAATGTCGCGAATTTCACCCGCTGCTTATGATCTGGCATCTGTGCATTGTTGCAACTGGCAAAACGCTAATAAAAGAATATTTTGACGTTAACATCTTATAAAGTGAGCGTTAGCCACAGTCTAACAAATGTAAAGGCCAATGTTAACTTTTTCATGAAAAATTGTCCAGTTTTTAAAATAGCAAAAAAATCCAATTACGAGTAGGCCCTACTGAAAAATGAATATGAACAGAACATCATCTACATAGCCTAAAGTAATGACTGACCATTAAAAATGCTCGTTATAAGGGCCCTATAATTTCATATAGGCCTACGTTATGTGCAAATAAGTGGAATGATTTGGTCACATGACGTCAAGATGTCGCCAATCTTTCTTACTACAAAAAAATCGCCCAACAGTGTACATTGTTGTGATGGACAAAATGCTAATAAAATAATATGTTGGTGTTAACGCATTGAAAACTGAATGATAGGCGCCTTCTGCCAAATCTTAAATGTGTATTTATTAAATGGAATTGTGGTTTCTATGGCAACTGACAAGAATGTCAATTTTTTAAATAGCGGTAAAATGCAATAATATCCTGTGGGGTTACTGAAAAATGAAATGAACATATCATCGCTTCTAAATAAAGTAAGGTAATACATGATCACAAACAGTGTTTACTCACAAGAATACCCACCAGCATACGGGGAATAGCTAATCGTCGCATTACGTGAGTTCCAATATTTGTTTACCTTTCACTGCCCAGTCAGCGTTCTAAGTGGGTGGAGGTGTCTGCTTTTGGTAGATTTTTTTCCTCCAAATTATCTACCTGATAGTTGAGGAATCCAGTTTTAGCTATGCCCTGCCCATCTCTAGCTAAGCTCCACCAACACTCCGCACGTGTTGGGATCTATCGATCCCTGTAGTCTCTGACTTTCAATTTCCAGAAAACTATACGTGTAAACTATTGAATATTTTGAAACTAAATTGACGGGTTGCTGTTGCAAAAGCGCCCAGTCAAATTAGGTTAAAAATATTCAACACGTAGTTGATTATGACGTCATATTATTGATGGCTAAACTGGAAAGGTCTGTTTAAAACAAAGTTGATGGGGTGTCGAATAACATGGAGAAACGAAGTGCATCGATGATTGTTTCGTGAGTCGTCTTGTGCATTGGGCAGCGGAAATCATTTAATTGAAGAAAGAGATGCTCTGAGATGTCCCGCGATTCACCCACAATTTGAAAAGATCCCTGACAGTATTCTGTGCATATTGATGTCCAAAAGGACAAGATGTTGGGGAGAAAATGATGTATCGCCATCTGACTTATGCGCGCGTGTGTGTGGCTGTATACGATATCACGTGACAAGCCCCATGCCACAGCAAGGACCAGTTATGGTTGGCACATTTGATTTGACATAGACATATCTGAAAATTATAGAGGAAAGATGAGTTATTGCTCTCTCTCTCTCTCTATCTCTCTCTCTCTCTATCTCTATCTCTATCTCTCTCTCTCTCTCTCTCTCTCTCTCTCTCTCTCTCTCTCTCTCTCTCTCTCTCTCTCTCCTCTCTCTCTCTCTCTCTCTCTCTCTCTCTCTCTTCATTAGAAAATCCATTTCTAGAAGGATGCTGAATGCAGTTACAAATATAGTTGTTCTACACTTCTTTGATCGTCCTGAACCACTTTTACTTTCTGTTTGACATTTTTTAATTATATCTTTTTGTCCTCAGCTAAGAAGTACTTTATGTTGATACTGGGCTTGGCTATAGCGTTGATCATACTCGTTGGAGAACTCAGACCTCGCGCATGCGTACCGCCAACAGAGATAGATGATATCACTCACGCATGCACTGAATCTAGCACGAGCTTCCATAAGCGTGTGCAGAAGATGTAGCGAGAAGTGGTCGGTCTGAAAGAACACAACGATGCCTATGAATGCGGTACTGTGAAGAATGTGTCATTCCACCCTCATCCTACGGACGAGGGTTTTCCCAACACGATGTGGAAACGAGAATTAAAGCCATTAGCATTTGAACTATTTGCATTAAATAGATATGATGGATAATTTTCGGAAATTCCAAGATGGCCACCCAAAAATTGACCAATCAAAATTCTGAATAGAAATTCTAGTCTACCTTGATAGGGCCACTTTAGCCAAATTTGGTTGAAATATGTCAAACAACTAAGGAGACGCAGCGTTTTGACAATTTCTGGTAAATTTTTCATAAAATCTCAGATTTTCACGCCAAAAATTAATGAATCAAAATTAAGATTTTCAACCAAGAAATTGATGAATCAAAATTCCGAATGGAAGTTCTGGAGCCTACAACCATAGGGTCCTTTCAGCCAAATTTGGTTGAAATCTGTCAAAATGCTAAAGAGAAGAAGCATTTTGACAATTTCCGGTAAATATTTAATAAAATCTAAGATTTTGACCCAAAAAATTGATGAATCAAAATTCCGAATGAATGTTCTTGAGCCGACGAGAGTTGAGTCCGTTCATCCAAATTTTGTTGAAATCGGTTAAAATGGTAAGGAGAAGAAGCATTTTGACAATTTCCGGTAAATTCTTAGTAAAAATCTAAGATTTTGACCCAAAAAAATGATGAATCAAAATTCTGAATAGATGACTGGAGCCTACGATTATATTGTCATTTGGTTGAAATCAGCCTAGTGGTTAATGAGGAGTAGTGTTTTAAAGCAAAAGTTGACTGACGACGGACGGACGGACGACGGACTGACGGACGACGGACGGTCGCCATGGCATAAACTCACTTGGCCCTTTGGGCCACGTGAGTTAAAAACCACCTGGAGAGACGTAATGGAAAGCATTCTCAGCTCCGAGAAACTAATTT
>CM067373.1:130915380-130960380 GCA_034401795.1 Chaetoderma sp. LZ-2023a | reverse complement strand
GTGACATGGATCAATTTTGTTCAAGAGATTTAGAAATGTCCAGCAATGAACATTTCCATTTTAGCCATTGTCCGCCAGTGCGTCAATAAAATAAAAATACAGATACTGCCAGAGCCGTTTTGGAGTCGGAGTACAATATGCGTAAAAAGCCTAGGACTGAATCGTGGCAGGTGCATCCACAGATAGTCCCATATGAATCGTCAGTGTGTCAGTATATCAGACATGTGAAAGCTGGTCTGGTAACTTTTGTCTTGGCGCGGTGGTCCAGTGGAAAGATGTCTGGTTGCTGATGCTATGCGGAGTTGCAGAATGGCGGTTCGATCGCAATTTTACGCAGGAGCTGAGAAGATTACCCTCTTGGTATGAGGGCTTTGGATAAGGTCGAACATGATGATTCAAAGTTTTCCCTATCACTCGAATTTCTATGAACACGGATTATTTGTGATTTTACAAGTCCCTTGAAAGTATGCGGTGGATGGAATGATTTCTTGTGCAGTAGTTGATGCGAGTCGGTTGGCTTAAAATAAACTTTGTAGTCTAAGTAACCAGTTGTTTCATACTCTATACCTTTGTATAAAGTTACATCCAGGAAATCTACGGACAGCTCATCAATTTGAGCTTTTAGCTTGATACTCGGATCATGATTATTCAGAATAGCCAGAAATTCGGTAAATGCTTCCTTACTATGTTGCCAGATCATGAAACTATCATCGAGGTACCTGCGGTAAATGAGCGGCTGATTTGGACAGTTTTCGAGTGCTTCTTTTTCTCACTCTGCCATGTAAAGGTTAGCGAAACCTGGGCTGAAACGCTTACCCATTGCGCAGCCACAAATTTGTTGAAAAGTTTCACCAGCAAATTCAAAGTCATTGCCCTTCAGACTAAGCTCTAATAGAGCTATTACTTCTCTGTCGGGCCTGTTTGTGTCAGGATAGTCGGCAAACGCTCTACGAATTGAATTTAGACCCTTTTCGATGTCAATGTTTGTGTACATAGCATCGACGTCCATTGTAATTAAGAATGAATTTGGAGGGACCGAGATCTTAGTGGCCTGGGCTAGAAAGTCTTCAGTGTTTTTCAGATAGCTAAAATGTCTATTTGCAATTGGCTGAAGATGGTAGTCGATAAATTCACTAATGCTATATGATTCCAAACCACAATCTGAAATGATGGGTCGCCCTGGTGGTGGCATTGGGTCGGTCCACGAGTCAACAGACTTGTGGATTTTAGGAAGAAGATAAAATGTACGTGGTTTCGAATCATCTTTTGCGCACAGGTATTTAAATTGCTTTTCAGTTATCTTCTTGTTATCAACCATTTTTGGAGAATTTCGTTGAATTTGCTACAGTTATTTTGCCAAAGTGGTTAATTTAGTTTTCGGCAATGCTTCGGATTACTAAGCTGTCTATGCGCTTCTTTGATGTAGTTGTCTTTATCCATTATTACAGTAGCCGACCCTTTATCCGCCGGTTTGATGACAATTTCAATTTTTCTAGATGAACCTAATAGGGCCTGGCGTTGCTCATAGAATAAATTTTGCTGATCATTTGGAAATGTAGTATTTTCAATACGTTCAGAGTAAAGTTTTATACTTTCACCGATTGCTGGGTCAGCACATTTTAAGTTTGGAGGCCAGCCGTTTTTTTCAATGAATGGTGGAATATTACTATTGGAGTTTCGAAAGAAATCTGCCAATTTCACTCGGTGACCAAATTCAGCAGTTTCAGTAAAGCAATTATCTAAATCTGCATCCAAACCTGTTTTAGGTTTTGGTGTTGGGACAAAGGTCAAGCCCAAATCAAGCAGTGACTGTTCTGCTTCGCCTAATGCAGAGCTGGTTAAGTTTACAACATTACTACCCAGTCCCAGTTCCAGTTCTGGGTGGATGCTACCCTGACTCTCATTCAATTTAAATTAAGGAACTTGAGCCAACTACCATAGATAGCATTAGCAGTTCTCTCAGTCCAGTGAATATTGTCATGACACACACTGAACTCTGTGAGTGGCAGGTGTGGAATGACAATAACGCCGGACTCAGACGACTTGATCTTGCTTGATTCAGCAACACAATTGATTGCCTCCAGTGCACGTTTTTGATGCAGGGTCGAAGTGGTTGTGAAGTTTAACTTAGTGAAGTAGATCCTCGCTGAAGGGAACTTCTTCCTCACCATGCTGAACAACAACCTGAGCCGATTCTCTGAGGCTGGAATCGGGTTGTCTCGATCGTTTATGCCTCTATTTAGGATGATCTTTTCTGGTCTGACTTTCGCTGAGTATCTATTAATGATCATTCTTAAATCATTGATACATGCCCCAGGGAAGCAAGCTACCTGCATTTCTGGGTGAGGTGCCACATTGATTCGGCTCAGGTTAGATGCTCCAAGCAACAGGATCTTTTTGTTGATGGCTGGGAGCTGCCAATTTGGTTTGTTACATGACTCATACTGGAATTTCCAGAACGTATTTTGCTCTAGTTTCGTTGGTTTTCTAGGCATAGACTGAGGGGATGGTGTGACCCGTGGCTGGGGTACTTTTGGAGTAGTGTGGGTTGTGAGGCCCAGCTTGTTCTCGGTTAAAATCCGATCAGATTTAGCTACCCTCTGTGGAAGCGGGGGAAACTCATCAGGTGAGAATGATGGCGCAGAAGGCGGTGGCGAGTCAGGTAAAGGGATTGATGCTGGGTCAATTTGTGACTGCATCTCTTCATTACCGGATGTAGATTGGACACAGACTGGTGAAGGCCTGATATATATGCGTATGATCGGTGCCGAGGTTTCGGCGGGTGGTGGTGAGTCAGTTAATGGGATTAGCAATTTGTTAATTGGTGAGTACATGTTACCATCACAGGATGTACATGGGACACTGCCTGGAGAACACCTGGTATCTGTACGTTTGATTGGAGGTGAGGTCTCAGCAGGTGACCGTAGCCGCTTTTTAGCCTGAGAGGGTGGCACAAAATCTGATGTTTCGGCTGGATTTTGTTTTACGAACTGGAGTAGCATTTCTATTGACGGCAGCAGGGAAAAAATGAGGATCAATGGGTCTGATAAAGTCATAAAAGACTGCAATATCCTTAACATGAAGCCTTTTTCCATGATTGTTTCCCCCCCCCCCCCGCCCCCCAGCGAATGGCGGTTGACTTGGCACGGCCAACGTCTAGGTGGGAATGATCCTGGGCTGATATAATTTCGGATCTGATACAGCCAAGTTGGCAATTGTAATGATTGATTAGAGTCTGTACTATGGATTTAGCCCAACTAAAATTATCATTACAAATGTTAAAGTGGACATCTCCATTTGGCATGGCTGGTTTGCAGAACTTGTTTAGTTCTTTTAGCTTCTTGCCTAAGCAGTTTGTCAGTGTCTCTGCCTCCATGTGCTTGTCCAACACACCAAGGTGATGGAAGCATTGTATTACCATATAGTATACCTTGACTTGACGAGCATGGGCAGAAGATTGGTGGCGTGAATCCGATTCATTCCCATCCTTTCTCCCTCCCCTGCTCTGTCTAGCCATGATAATGCCCTGGCAATCAACCAATCAAACAGACTAGCAACCAATCAATCAATCACTCAACTTAGGTAAACCACCACTCACACACTTAATCAAATCAACCAACCAATCGAACAACCAATCGCACTATCGATCCAATCAGCAATCAATCAAGCTAGCAACTAGGCAATCAATCAATGAATCACAGTCCCAATCAATCAATCAATCAACGAATCAACTAATAAATCAATCAATCAATCAATCAATCAAAACCGGTCAAACAGACAAGCAACCAATCAATCAATCCCTCAACTAGGCAAACCACAAATCAAAATTAAGCACGCAATCAGATCACACAACCAATCAAACAACCAGTCAAACTATCAGTCAAATCAGACAAGCAATCAAGCTAGCAACTAGGTAAACAACCAATCAATTCAAGTAACCAGTCACGCAACACATCAATTCAAACAACCAATCAATCACACAACCATTCAATTCAAGCAACCAATCACGCTACCAATCAGTTTAAACAACAAATCACGCAACCAATCAAATCAAGTAATAAATCCCGCAACCAATCAATTCAAGCAACAAATCATGCAACCAATCAATTCAAGCAATAAATCACGCAACCAATCAGATCAAATCACGCAACCAATCAGATCAAATCACGCAACCAATCAGGTCAAATAACAAGTCATGCAAGCAATCAACTCAAACAAACAATCAAATCAAGCAACCTGCCAAATCAAGTAAGACTCAAGCAACCAATCAAACAATCAATCAGATCAAGCAACCAATTAGATCAGAAATCAATCAATCAATCAATCAATCAATCAATCAAACTCTAAAGCAGCCAGACAGTCAATCAATACAAAAATGCTACCAGGCGCACAGTCTACAGGTGGTAGGTTTGTCAGCTAGTCTGTCTGTCTATGTATATTTTTCCAATCAAAGAGGGCTTAATTTACAAAGCTGAAATAAGAGAAATGTCGTTAGTAGTAATGATTAGTGACATGATAATATTTAATATTTAAGGACAGGCAACACAAGAATATCAATATAAATATCTTTAAATTACTCTGTACTCACAGTAATATAGCAATACACATCAATAGAAACAGCAATAAGAATTTTTACATCATCAGAGGGCTGGACGCGTTTCGTGTTTCAGCAGCCTTTTAGACAAATCTACCAGTCCAACAGTTTGCCCTACTATTTATTGCGCAAGTGAATGTTTTTGAGACTTAATCATTTTCTTTAAAGTTACTAAGTTGTTTGCTTTGAGGTACACGCCGCTAACAACGTGTTATAATTCATTGTAATAATGTATTGTTGACTAATTGAGCTCTGGATAAATAAGTTGGTTTCAGTTTGGAAAGGTGTTAATGATAAAGCTACTTTCAATGGCTTAGCGGCGGACTGGTCACTGGTTCAAAGAGAACTATAATCTGACTTTGACGTGAACCGTGAGATCATTTGAAAGGTGCTTAAGTGACCTTTTCAAAGTATAATAAATAATTTGGAATGCAAAGAAAACATATCAAAGAAATACGTAACTGATGGCCTTGTTTGAAAATCTTTGTTCTGAATGAGTAGTTTTGATTAAAACTTGTGCTTTGTAATAAAGTTACTCAAATGTCAACAGTTTCCATGGGTATTGATTTCAAAGATTATCATTGTGTGGAGAAATAAAGTCATTTTCTGTGTGTAATTTTCTCTCCAAAACAGATGAATGAATAAACAAATCGCATGATTGAATGATACAATGATAGAAGGAAAGAAGGATGGACCGACCGAACCGATCAACCAACCAATCAACTACCCAACCAACCACCCAAGTAACCACTCAACTAACCAACCACACAACCGAACACCCAATCAACCATCTAACCACCCAATCGTCCAACCACACAACCAACCAACCACCCACCCACCCACCCACCCACCCACCCACCCACCCACCCACCCAATCAACCACCCACCCAACCAACCAACCACCCACCCAATCAACCAACCAGCCAACCAACTACCCAAACCCACAACCAACCACCCAACCAACCAACCACCCAACCAACCACCCATCAAACCATCCATCCACCCAACCAACCAACCGACCAAACACCCACCCAGACAGACACACAACCAGCCAACCAACCACCAAACCAACCACTCAACCACTCAAATAAGCAACCAACCATCCAATCAACCACCCAATCAACCAACCATCCATGATGGACGAATGGAAGGACGGATGGAAGGAAGGGTAGGGGGAAGGAAAGATGGAACGAATGAGGGCTTGAAGGAAGGATGGGATGATGGGAGGAAGAAAAGATGAAAGAGATGAAGGCTGGAAGGAAGGCAGGAAAGATGGATGGCTGGAAGGAATAAATGAAGGGATGGAGAGAGGGAGGATGAAGCAGGGAGGAAGGAGCGACGGAGGAAGGAAGGAGGGAGGGATGTGGGAGGAAGGAAGGAGGGAGGGAGGGAGGGAGGGAGGGAGGGATGGAGGGAGGGAGGGAGGGAGGGAGGGAGGGAGGAAGGAAGGAAGGAGGAGGAAGGAAGGAAGGAAGGAAGGAGGAAGGAAGGAAGGAAGGAAGGAAGGAAGGAGGGAGGAAGGAGGAAGGAGGGAGGAAGGAGGGAGGAAGGAGGGAGGAGGGAGGAGGGAGGAAGGAGGAGGGAGGGAGGAAGGAAGGAGGGAGGAAGGAAGAAAGGAAGGAGGGAGGGAGGAAAGGAGTGAGGAAAGGAGGGAGGAAAGGAAGGAGGAAAGGAAGGAGGAAATGGAGGAGGAAAGAATGGACGAACGAACAAACAAACGAATGAACGAACGAACGAATGGATGGACTGATGAACAGACGGATGAATGATTGGATGGAAGGATGGACGAATGAAGGAACGAATGAACAAATGCCGGTGGATGGAAAGCAGGAAGGAAGGCTAGAAAGAATGAAGAAATGAGGTAATGAATGAACGAATGAAGGGAGGAAATGACGGGTAGAGGGAAGGATAGAGGGAGGAAGGATGAAATGAATGACAGTTTTCTTGCTCAAACAATCATGCAATTCAAGAGGTAATAATAGGTTCAATTTAACCATTTATGTAGAGAAGATGAGATTTCTATATACCTTTTATTAGGTGGATCTAATGAAGGACTGATAGATTGCCTGACGATGTAGACGAATACTATATACAAGTTATGGATTTATAAAGTAATAAAATAACGGAACTGGCACTGGCATGTATGTATGTAATATTGTAAACGCACCGGCTCAGAATTTTCAAAACTGAAAAATTTGAAAATATTTTTGCTTATTTTATCACCTGAGATTGTCAATTTTGTTTAAGAGTTGCCATATGGCCTGATTATTATACAATGATAAATCATTGATTGATGTTTTGAACACTTATTTGAGTTTCACCTTTAACAAGATGTCGCGTAGATTAGGATTTTTCTTAAATGCAATTACTGGGCGTTTGTTGAATGGTTGTTTTAAATTGTCCTGTAATTTGTGATACTCATCCTTTAGGATTTTCGCAATTTCAACATTTTCCGATTGTATGTGAGAGTAAAAGGGATAATCTCACGTTGATCCGAGAGGCCTGGGTCCGAATTTATGCCCCTTGGCCATTTTGCTTCGAGTTCTTTAATCCAAAACGATTCTTTTAGTTTTCTTTGTTTATCTGTTGTGTCTGAAAGAGGTAGCTGTTCGATAGGCATAATTTCAAAGTCACGAGTGACTAAATGATCAGGAAGATTAAAATGTTCAGCCACATGTGTGTCTTCCTCTAGTCTAATATCTGAAAGGTGTCTAGTTGCTCCGCATCTTAATGGATTTTTCGTTTCGCCAACATACTGCTTTTGACACAATTTGCATGAAATTAAGTAAATGACATTTTCAGAATCGCAATCTAATTTCGACTGAATTTGAAATTTGCTTTTGTTTTGAAAGCTCGTGAATGTACTCTGGGAAGGAAGAAATTTATCTAATTTACACCTTTTCTTTTCACATTTCCGAGATTCTCCTTCACCAATAATCTGACGATTATGACAAATTTTGGTAGGCCGAGAATTTCTGGCATTATCCGGAATGATTTCCAAATTATGCAAAATTTCAAACTGTATTTTACGCAGGAGCAGAGAAGAGTACCCTCTCGGTTTGAGGGCTTTGAATAAGGTCGAACATGATGATTCAAAGTTTTTCCTATCACTCGAATTTCTATGAAAACGGATTATTTGTGATTTTACAAGTCCCTTGAAAGTATGCGGTGGATGGAATGATTTCTTGTGCAGTAGTTGATACGAGTCGGTTGGCTTAAAATAAACTTTGTAGTCTAAGTAACCAGTTGTTTCATACTCTATACCTTTGTATAAAGTTACATCCAGGAAATCTACGGACAGCTCATCAATTTGAGCTTTTAGCTTGATACTCGGATCATGATTATTCAGAATAGCCAGAAATTCGGTAAATGCTTCCTTACTATGTTGCCAGATCATGAAACTATCATCGAGGTACCTGCGGTAAATGAGCGGCTGATTTGGACAGTTTTCGAGTGCTTCTTTTTCTCACTCTGCCATGTAAAGGTTAGCGAAACCTGGGCTGAAACGCTTACCCATTGCGCAGCCACAAATTTGTTGAAAGGTTTCACCAGCAAATTCAAAGACATTGCCTTTCAGACTAAGCTCTAATAGAGCTATTACTTCTCTGTCGGGCCTGTTTGTGTCAGGATAGTCGGCAAACGCTCTACGAATTGAATTTAGACCCTTTTCGATGTCAATGTTTGTGTACATAGCATCGACGTCCATTGTAATTAAGAATGAATTTGGAGGGACCGAGATCTTAGAGACCTGGGCTAGGAAGTCTTCAGTGTTTTTCAGATAGCTAAAATGTCTATTTGCAATTGGCTGAAGATGGTAGTCGATAAATTCACTACTCCTATATGATTCCAAACCACAATCTGAAATGATGGGTCCCCCTGGTGGTGGCATTGGGTCGGTCCACGAGTCAACATACTTATGGATTTTAGGAAGAAGATACAATGTACGTGGTTTCGAATCATCTTTTGCGCACAGGTATTTAAATTGCTTTTCAGTTATCTTCTTGTTATCAACCATTTTTTGGAGAATTTCGTTGAATTTGCTACAGTTATTTTGCCAAAGTGGTTCATTTAGTTTTCATGACGTCATTGATTATGAACTCCTCCTACATGTCGCGTAGTTGATTATTACGTCATATGATGGATGGATAATCCGAAAAGGTCCATTGCCCTCGCCCTGTAATATCAATGGGACGAAACATGATGGTCAATTGCGACATTCTTGATCCAATGATTACTTGTCATGTCAGACAAATCAGTATTGAGAAAGCAACCAGCCTTTATAGGATAGATAACAAACAAAATCACATAATGTTTACAATGCTACAAAACGGCGAATCAAATGCTTAATGTATGGGTCTTACCAGAGAAGTATTGCTGAGCGGCTCATTATGAAGGTCATGGCCATCACACACCAAGTCACCATCGTCTGAGATATGCCTACATACAAATAATGAAGTGTTGCAAATTTATAGCGAGAACCAGCGAATGCAGTATATAACCCACGCAATGGCGCGCATAAAAACATCATGCAGAGAGACATAAGCGCAATTATTGTGCTGAACAATAATCATTGCAACGATATGAAAGAGAAACTGGCTTCATGTGATTGATGTTGAGAAATGTATTTATAGTGAGGGTATTATTTTGTGGGTGGCCACTTTGAAAAAGGTGCATCCTAATTAGTGGATACATTTCACCATATGACCCACCCATTTCTAGCCAAGCTCCGCCCCATGTGTATTGGAATCGATTTAAAACTTTGAAACCTGACTTCTGAGAATCTAATTTTAACGGTTTAGTAAGTTGTTGAATATTTTCAAAATAATTTGACTTGCCAATGTTACTACCTATAGTAACAACAGCTCCTAGTCAAATTAATTTCAAAATAATAAAAAGAATGGTTATTAATTTGTAAATTCACCTAAAGACGCGCAACTCAGAGACTTTCATGATGGACTATTGCCACGTTGGTGACGGACCTATGTCGTTTGATTGTGACGTCAGTTAACAAGTTACGTATTTGATCTTGACGTCAGATATTTGACAGACACATCGGACTCCTTTACAATAGATCATATGTGTCTGGCATGTCAAGCAAACGATGTTATTTGACGGAAAATTGTCGGAGGTTACCAAGGCGACATAACATGTAATTAATATGTGAATACAATTATCCTGTTACCATACTGAATTTCAAAGTAAGAAGTTGAGTCATGAAGGATTAGCAAGGTGAGTTAGGCAAATCGTAATTAATGTTCAGTCATGAAAATTAGCAAGATAATATAGGCAGATTGCTAAAACCGTTCGGTCACAAACAGCTAGCAAGCAAAGATAGGCAGATTATTAAAAATGTTCAGTCATAAACAGCTAATAAGCAAAGATAGGCAGATTGTTAAAAACGTTCAGTCACAAAGAGCAAACAAATAAAGATAGACAGATTGTTAAAAACATTTAGCCACAAAGAGATAACAAGCAAAGATGTGCGATTGTTATAAAACGTTAAGTCACAAAGAGCTAACAAGCAAAGATAGGCAGATTATTAAAAACTTTAAGTCATAAAGAGCTAACAAGCAAAGATAGGCAGATTGTTAGAAACGTTCAGCCACAAAGGGATAACAAGCAAAGATAGGCAGATTGTTGAAAACGTTCAGTCACAAAGGGCTAACAAGCAAAGAGAGGCGGATTGTTAGAGACGTTCAGTCACAAAGGGCTAACAATGTGAAGATATGCGATTGTTGAAAACGTTCGGTCACAAAGGGCTAACAAGCACAGATAGGCAGATTGTTGAAGATGTTCGGTCACAAAGCGCCAACAAGCAAAGATAGACAGATTGTTAAAAACGTTCAGTCACAAGCAAAGAGAGACAAATTGTTAAAAACGTTCAGCCACAAAGAGCTAACAAGCAAAGATAGCCAGATTGCAGAAAATGTTCAGCCACAAAGAGCTAACAAGCAAAAATAGCCAGATTGCTGAAAATGTTCAGTTACATATAGCTAACAAGCAAAGATAGGCAGATTGTTAAAAACGTTCAGTCACAAAGGGCTAACAAGCAAAGAGAGGCGGATTGTTAGAGACGTTCAGTCACAAAGGGCTAACAATGTGAAGATATGCGATTGTTGAAAACGTTCGGTCACAAAGGGCTAACAAGCACAGATAGGCAGATTGTTGAAGATGTTCGGTCACAAAGCGCCAACAAGCAAAGATAGACAGATTGTTAAAAACGTTCAGTCACAAGCAAAGAGAGACAAATTGTTAAAAACGTTCAGCCACAAAGAGCTAACAAGCAAAGATAGCCAGATTGCAGAAAATGTTCAGCCACAAAGAGCTAACAAGCAAAAATAGCCAGATTGCTGAAAATGTTCAGTCACAAAGGGCTAACAATCAAAGATAGGCAGATTGTTGAAAATGTTCAGTCAAAAAGGGCTAACAAGCAAAGAGAGGCAGATTGTTAGAAACGTTCAGCCACAAAGAGCTAACAAGCAAAGATAGGCAGATTGTTGAAAATGTTCAGTCACAAAGAGCTAACAAGCAAAGATAGGAAGATAGTTGAAAATGTTCAGTCACAAAGGGCTAACAAGCAAAGATAGGCAGATTGTTAAAAATGTTCAGCTACAAAGGACTAGCACGCAAAGATAGGCAGATTGTTAAAAAACGTTCAGTCACAAATGGATAGCAAGCAAAGATGGGCTGATTGTTAAAAACCTTCAGTCACAAAGAGCTAACAAGCAAAGATAGACAGATTGTTAAAAACGTTCAGTAATAAAGAGCTAACAAGCAAAGATAGGCAGATTGTTACAAACGTTCAGACACAAAGCGGTAACAAGCAAAGATAGGCAGATTGTTAAAAACGTTCAGTCACAAAGGGCTAACAAGCAAGGATAGGCAGATTGTTGAAAATGTTCAGTCACAAAGGGATAAAAAGCAAAGATAGGCAGATTGTTGAAATTGTTCAGTCAGAATGGGCTAACAAGCAAAGATAGGCAGATTGTTAAAAACGTTCAGTCACAAAGGGTTAACAAGCAAAGAGAGGCGGATTGTTAGAAACGTTCAGTCACAAAGGGCTAACAAGCAAAGATCTGTAATTGTTGAAAACGCTCGGTCACAAAGGACTAGCAAGCAATAATAATAATAATAATAATAATAATAATAATAATAATAATAATAATAATAATAATAATAATAATATTTATTTAAGGAGGGTATACATCGTCAGTAAACTGATCTTCCCGAGGCCCTCACGCACACGCACACCCACGCACACGCACACGCACACCCACACGCACACGCACACGCACACACACACGCACACGCACACGCACACGCACACACACACACACACACACACACATATATATAACTATTTACAAATACACAAAATATACAATATTATAACACAAGTAAAATGACTGTTAAATTAGATAATTAACATATTTGTTCATTTTCGATAGATATTACTAAAACAGTATTGCAGAATAATTACCTCGTCGAATGTCGATGTTCGAATCACCGTTCACGCATACATACGCGCAAGGTCGTACACATTCATTCACACATACACACATACATAGCTATTTAGAAATAAGCAAAATATGCAATATTAGAACACAAGCAAAAAGGTGGAATCACATTGCCCATATATCACTATAATTTAGTAATATATTCATATATATTTGATTTGAATGTCAGCAGAGTAGAAGACTAATCGTTTCAGGCAGAGAATTCCACAGTTGCGCTGCTGTGTATTTGAAGCTTTTTCTGCCATATTCCGTTTTAATCCTCGGAAGTTGTAGGTGATTGCGTGTTTTGGAACGTAAATTTCTAGTGTGCGCCACCCCAACGGAAGTGAACACGTCTTTCATGTAACCAGGGGCCAGACCATTTCTAGATTTATATGTCATAATACCCATTTTAATTTGCATTCTTTTAGTTAAATTTGTCCAGTTTAATGTTTCATATAGTTGTGCAGATGGTGTCCTGTAAGGCATGTCTAATATCACCCTAGCAGCCCGTTTTTGTAGTTTTTCTAAACTATCCAATAATGTAGGTGAAAACGGGCAAAATACAAGACTACAATAATCAATGTGTGAAAGGATATACGACTTATAGAACAGATTTCGTTGCTCAATGCTAATATAATGTTTATTTTCCCGTAGAATATAAATCAAGGACGAAATCTTTTTACAAAGTTTGCCTATATGTTCTTTCCATGCAAGCGCATTGTCTATGTATACTCCTAAAAGTTTGTCAGATTCCACAACATTTAAGCTTCCACGATTTGTAGGGATTATAACATTATTATTTACTTGTTTCAATTTATGCTTAGTTCCTAACATCATAAACTTAGTTTTGTCCGTATTTAACAACATTTTATTATTTACACACCATTCTTCTACCGACTTCATACCGTTAATTAGATTTTCCTGAATTTCAGCGACATTTGAGCTAGCAGAATGCATAGTTGTATCATCAGCATACATATCCATAAGATTGTTGACACACATGGGTAAATCATTAACATATAAAATGAACAGAAGTGGCCCTAAAACTGAGCCTTGTGGTACGCCTATATTGATAGGCAGTGGTTTAGAATTCTTTCCAGAAATTGAAACGTATTGTTGTCTGCCATTTAAATATGAAGAAAACCACTTTAATGTATTATAGCTGAATTTGTAAATACGTAATTTCTGTAATAGGATGTGATGATTGACAAGATCAAAGGCCTTTTTAAAGTCCATCATAATAGAACCAATAAGGTCGCCATTATCTATCGAAAAGCGCCATCTCTCTACTAGATTTAACAAAGCAGTTTCACATGAATGGTTAGGTCTGAAGCCTGATTGCGACTCCACTAATAAATTATACTTGGTTATAAATTTATAAATATGATCATGTATGTGTCGTTCAATAACCTTAGAGATAATGGGTAACATAGAGATAGGCCTATAAGTCCTAACATTGGTTTTTGAATCAGATTTATGTAGAGGCTTTACTTTTGCACATTTCCACATTTTGGGGAATTCTCCCTTAGCTATGCTTTTGTTTATAATAAGTGTAATTGAGGGTGCAATTATTGATGCTGCTGCTTTGAGGAAGTGTGCGTTCAATTCATCAACACCAGATGACTTATTTGTTTTTAAGTTGCTAAGTTCTCTGGACACATATTCAACGGTTATATATGGAATTCGAAACTTTATATTTTCTGGAACTTTATTAAAAACATGATCTGATAGCTTATCAAATGCCATTGGCCTTTGTTTTATCATGGAGTGTGTCAGTTTTGACGCGATTGTACTGAAATATATATTAAAATGTTCAGATTGCATTTGTGGGTTTTGAATTTCACTTCCATTATCATCACAGATTATTGAAGGTAATTTGTTTGCCTTGGGATTTATGTCTTTTAGAATTTTCCATATATTAGCCGGATTATTTTTTCCTGTTTCTAATTTATTAGCAAATTAATCTCGTTTAGATGCTTTAATCAAATACGCAACTCTTTGCTTTAACATTTTAAAATTCAACATGTTTCCTACGTTTTTATGATAATCCCTTTCTTTCATTGTTTTTAAAATCTCTCTGTTCATCCATCCCGGTTACCATACACGTTTAACTCTGCGTTCAATGACAGGAGCGTGTTTATTTATAATGTTGATGAATACCATTGATCAAGCGCTTGATCAGGACTACCCAAATAACCTATAGAACGCCAATCACATACAGACAGGTCACTAAGATATTTAGCTTCATTAAAGCGTTTGATGCTTCTGTATTTATAAGTTGGTGCGAAATTTTGAGTTTTGAATGGTTTACATTTGCGTACAGCGAATATTGGATAATGGTCACTTAGTGCCAAAGAGCCGACATGTGACGATTGAATTTTGTTTTTATCTGTGACATACACATGGTCAAGCAAAGATAGACAGATTGTTCAAAGTGTTCAGTCACAAAGGGCTAACAAGCAAAGATAGGCAGGTTGTTGAAAACGTTCAGTCACAAAAGGCTAACAAGCAAAGAGAGGCGGATTGTTAGAAACGTTCAGTCACAAAGGGCTAACAAGGAAAGATAGGCAGATTGTTAAAAAACGTTCAGTCACAAATGGATAGCAAGCAAAGATAGGCTGTTTGTTAAAAACCTCCAGTCACAAAGAGCTAACAAGAACAGATAGGCAGATTGTTGAACATGTTCAGTCACAAAGGGCTAACAAGCAAAGATAGGTAGATTGTTGAACATGTTCAGTCACAAAGGGCTAACAAGCAAAGATAGGCAGATTGTTAAAAACGTTCAGTCACAAAGGGCTAACAAACAAAGAGAGGCGAATTGTTAGAAACGTTCAGTCACAAAGGGCTAACAAGCAAAGATATGCAATTGTTGAAAACGTTTGGTCATAAAGGACTAGCAAGCAAAGATAGGCAGGTTGTTGAAAACGTTCAGTCACAAATGGCTAACAAGCAAAGATAGGCAGATTGTTGAAAACGTTCAGTCACAAAAGGCTAACAAGCAAAGAGAGGCGGATTGTTAGAAACGTTCAGTCACAAAGGGCTAACAAGGAAAGATAGGCAGATTGTTAAAAAACGTTCAGTCACAAATGGATAGCAAGCAAAGATAGGCTGTTTGTTAAAAACCTCCAGTCACAAAGAGCTAACAAGAACAGATAGGCAGATTGTTAAAAACGTTCAGTCATAAAGAGCTAACAAGCAAAGATAGCCAGATTGTTAGAAACGTTCAGTCACAAAGCGGCAACAAGCAAAGATTGGCAGATTGTTAAAAACGTTCAGTCACAAAGGGCTAACAAGCAAAGATAAGCAGATTGTTGAAAATGTTCAGTCACAAAGGGCTAAAAAGCAAAAGATAGGTAGATTGTTGAACATGTTCAGTCACAAAGGGCTAACAAGCAAAGATAGGCAGATTGTTAAAAACGTTCAGTCACAAAGGGCTAACAAACAAAGAGAGGCGAATTGTTAGAAACGTTCAGTCACAAAGGGCTAACAAGCAAAGATATGCAATTGTTGAAAACGTTTGGTCATAAAGGACTAGCAAGCAAAGATAGGCAGGTTGTTGAAAACGTTCAGTCACAAATGGCTAACAAGCAAAGATAGGCAGATTGTTGAAAACGTTCAGTCACAAAAGGCTAACAAGCAAAGAGAGGCGGATTGTTAGAAACGTTCAGTCACAAAGGGCTAACAAGGAAAGATAGGCAGATTGTTAAAAAACGTTCAGTCACAAATGGATAGCAAGCAAAGATAGGCTGTTTGTTAAAAACCTCCAGTCACAAAGAGCTAACAAGAACAGATAGGCAGATTGTTAAAAACGTTCAGTCATAAAGAGCTAACAAGCAAAGATAGGCAGATTGTTAGAGACGTTCAGTCACAAAGGGCTAACAATGTGAAGATATGCGATTGTTGAAAACGTTCAGTCACAAAGGGCTAACAAGCACAGATAGGCAGATTGTTGAAGATGTTCGATCACAAACGCCAACAAGCAAAGATAGACAGATTGTTAAAAACGTTCAGTCCCAAGCAAAGAGAGACAAATTGTTAAAACCGTTCAGCCACAAAGAGCTAACAAGCAAAGATAGCCAGATTGCTGAAAATGTTCAGCCACAAAGAGCTAACAAGCAAAAATAGCCAGATTGCTGAAAATGTTCAGTCACAAAGGGCTAACAATCAAAGATAGGCAGATTGTTGAAAATGTTCAGTCAAAAAGGGCTAACAAGCAAAGAGAGGCAGATTGTTAGAAACGTTCAGCCACAAAGAGCTAACAAGCAAAGATAGGCAGATTGTTGAAAATGTTCAGTCACAAAGAGCTAACAAGCAAAGATAGGAAGATAGTTGAAAATGTTCAGTTACAAAGGGCTAACAAGCAAAGATAGGCAGATTGTTAAAAATGTTCAGCTACAAAGGACTAGCACGCAAAGATAGGCAGATTGTTAAAAAACGTTCAGTCACAAATGGATAGCAAGCAAAGATGGGCTGATTGTTAAAAACCTTCAGTCACAAAGAGCTAACAAGCAAAGATAGACAGATTGTTAAAAACGTTCAGTAATAAAGAGCTAACAAGCAAAGATAGGCAGATTGTTACAAACGTTCAGACACAAAGCGGTAACAAGCAAAGATAGGCAGATTGTTAAAAACGTTCAGTCACAAAGGGCTAACAAGCAAGGATAGGCAGATTGTTGAAAATGCTCAGTCACAAAGGGATAAAAAGCAAAGATAGGCAGATTGTTGAAATTGTTCAGTCAGAATGGGCTAACAAGCAAAGATAGGCAGATTGTTAAAAACGTTCAGTCACAAAGGGTTAACAAGCAAAGAGAGGCGGATTGTTAGAAACGTTCAGTCACAAAGGGCTAACAAGCAAAGATATGTAATTGTTGAAAACGCTCGGTCACAAAGGACTAGCAAGCAATAATAATAATAATAATAATAATAATAATAGTAATAATAATAATAATAATAATAATAATAATAATCTTTATTTAAGGAGGGTATACATCGTCAGTAAACTGATCTTCCCGAGGCCCTCACGCACACGCACACCCACGCACACGCACACGCACACCCACACGCACACGCACACGCACACGCACACGCACACGCACACGCACACCCACACGCACACGCACACACACATACACACACACACACACACACACACACACACATATATATAACTATTTACAAATACACAAAATATACAATATTATAACACAAGTAAAATGACTGTTAAATTAGATAATTAACATATTTGTTCATTTTCGATAGATATTACTAAAACAGTATTGCAGAATAATTACCTCGTCGAATGTCGATGTTCGAATCACCGTTCACGCATACATACGCGCAAGGTCGTACACATTCATTCACACATACACACATACATAGCTATTTAGAAATAAGCAAAATATGCAATATTAGAACACAAGCAAAAAGGTGGAATCACATTGCCCATATATCACTATAATTTAGTAATATATTCATATATATTTGATTTGAATGTCAGCAGAGTAGAAGACTAATCGTTTCAGGCAGAGAATTCCACAGTTGCGCTGCTGTGTATTTGAAGCTTTTTCTGCCATATTCCGTTTTAATCCTCGGAAGTTGTAGGTGATTGCGTGTTTTGGAACGTACATTTCTAGTGTGCGCCACCCCAACGGAAGTGAACACGTCTTTCATGTAACCAGGGGCCAGACCATTTCTAGATTTATATGTCATAATACCCATTTTAATTTGCATTCCTTTAGTTAAATTTGTCCAGTTTAATGTTTCATATAGTTGTGCAGATGGTGTCCTGTAAGGCATGTCTAATATCACCCTAGCAGCCCGTTTTTGTAGTTTTTCTAAACTATCCAATAATGTAGGTGAAAACGGGCAAAATACAAGACTACAATAATCAATGTGTGAAAGGATATACGACTTATAGAACAGATTTCGTTGCTCAATGCTAATATAATGTTTATTTTTCCGTAGAATATAAATCAAGGACGAAATCTTTTTACAAAGTTTGCCTATATGTTCTTTCCATGCAAGCGCATTGTCTATGTATACTCCTAAAAGCTTGTCAGATTCCACAACATTTAAGCTTCCACGATTTGTAGGGATTATAACATTATTATTTACTTGTTTCAATTTATGCTTAGTTCCTAACATCATAAACTTAGTTTTGTCCGTATTTAACAACATTTTATTATTTACACACCATTCTTCTACCGACTTCATACCGTTAATTAGATTTTCTTGAATTTCAGCGACATTTGAGCTAGCAGAATGCATAGTTGTATCATCAGCATACATATCCATAAGATTGTTGACACACATGGGTAAATCATTAACATATAAAATGAACAGAAGTGGCCCTAAAACTGAGCCTTGTGGTACGCCTATATTGATAGGCAGTGGTTTAGAATTCTTTCCAGAAATTGAAACGTATTGTTGTCTGCCATTTAAATATGAAGAAAACCACTTTAATGTATTATAGCTGAATTTGTAAATACGTAATTTCTGTAATAGGATGTGATGATTGACAAGATCAAAGGCCTTTTTAAAGTCCATCATAATAGAACCAATAAGGTCGCCATTATCTATCGAAAAGCGCCATCTCTCTACTAGATTTAACAAAGCAGTTTCACATGAATGGTTAGGTCTGAAGCCTGATTGTGACTCCACTAATAAATTATACTTGGTTATAAATTTATAAATATGATCATGTATGTGTCGTTCAATAACCTTAGAGATAATGGGTAACATAGAGATAGGCCTATAAGTCCTAACATTGGTTTTTGAATCAGATTTATGTAGAGGCTTTACTTTTGCACATTTCCACATTTTGGGGAATTCTCCCTTAGCTATGCTTTTGTTTATAATAAGTGTAATTGAGGGTGCAATTATTGATGCTGCTGCTTTGAGGAAGTGTGCGTTGAATTCATCAACACCAGATGACTTATTTGTTTTTAAGTTGCTAAGTTCTCTGGACACATATTCAACGGTTATATATGGAATTCGAAACTTTATATTTTCTGGAACTTTATTAAAAACATGATCTGATAGCTTATCAAATGCCATTGGCCTTTGTTTTATCATGGAGTGTGTCAGTTTTGACGCGATTGTACTGAAATATATATTAAAATGTTCAGATTGCATTTGTGGGTTTTGAATTTCACTTCCATTATCATCACAGATTATTGAAGGTAATTTGTTTGCCTTGGGATTTATGTCTTTTAGAATTTTCCATATATTAGCCGGATTATTTTTTCCTGTTTCTAATTTATTAGCAAATTAATCTCGTTTGGATGCTTTAATCAAATACGCAACTCTTTGCTTTAACATTTTAAAATTCAACATGTTTCCTACGTTTTTATGATAATCCCTTTCTTTCATTCTTTTTAAAATCTCTCTGTTCATCCATCCCGGTTACCATACACGTTTAACTCTGCGTTCAATGACAGGAGCGTGTTTATTTATAATGTTGATGAATACCATTGATCAAGCGCTTGATCAGGACTACCCAAATAACCTATAGAACGCCAATCACATACAGACAGGTCACTAAGATATTTAGCTTCATTAAAGCGTTTGATGCTTCTGTATTTATAAGTTGGTGCAAAATTTTGAGTTTTGAATGGTTTACATTTGCGTACAGCGAATATTGGATAATGGTCACTTAGTGCCAAAGAGCCGACATGTGACGATTGAATTTTGTTTTTATCTGTGACATACACATGGTCAAGCAAAGATAGACAGATTGTTCAAAGTGTTCAGTCACAAAGGGCTAACAAGCAAAGATAGGCAGGTTGTTGAAAACGTTCAGTCACAAATGGCTAACAAGCAAAGATAGGCAGATTGTTGAAAACGTTCAGTCACAAAGGACTAGCAAGTAAAGATAGGCAGGTTGTTGAAAACGTTCAGTCACAAATGGCTAACAAGCAAAGATAGGCAGATTGTTGAAAACGTTCAGTCACAAAAGGCTAACAAGCAAAGAGAGGCGGATTGTTAGAAACGTTCAGTCACAAAGGGCTAACAAGGAAAGATAGGCAGATTGTTAAAAAACGTTCAGTCACAAATGGATAGCAAGCAAAGATAGGCTGTTTGTTAAAAACCTCCAGTCACAAAGAGCTAACAAGAACAGATAGGCAGATTGTTAAAAACGTTCAGTCATAAAGAGCTAACAAGCAAAGATAGGCAGATTGTTACAAACGTTCAGTCACAAAGGGCTAACAATGTGAAGATATGCGATTGTTGAAAACGTTCAGTCACAAAGGGCTAACAAGCACAGATAGGCAGATTGTTGAAGATGTTCGATCACAAAGCGCCAACAAGCAAAGATAGACAGATTGTTAAAAACGTTCAGTCCCAAGCAAAGAGAGACAAATTGTTAAAACCGTTCAGCCACAAAGAGCTAACAAGCAAAGATAGCCAGATTGCTGAAAATGTTCAGCCACAAAGAGCTAACAAGCAAAAATAGCCAGATTGCTGAAAATGTTCAGTCACAAAGGGCTAACAATCAAAGATAGGCAGATTGTTGAAAATGTTCAGTCAAAAAGGGCTAACAAGCAAAGAGAGGCAGATTGTTAGAAACGTTCAGCCACAAAGAGCTAACAAGCAAAGATAGGCAGATTGTTGAAAATGTTCAGTCACAAAGAGCTAACAAGCAAAGATAGGAAGATAGTTGAAAATGTTCAGTTACAAAGGGCTAACAAGCAAAGATAGGCAGATTGTTAAAAATGTTCAGCTACAAAGGACTAGCACGCAAAGATAGGCAGATTGTTAAAAAACGTTCAGTCACAAATGGATAGCAAGCAAAGATGGGCTGATTGTTAAAAACCTTCAGTCACAAAGAGCTAACAAGCAAAGATAGACAGATTGTTAAAAACGTTCAGTAATAAAGAGCTAACAAGCAAAGATAGGCAGATTGTTACAAACGTTCAGACACAAAGCGGTAACAAGCAAAGATAGGCAGATTGTTAAAAACGTTCAGTCACAAAGGGCTAACAAGCAAGGATAGGCAGATTGTTGAAAATGTTCAGTCACAAAGGGATAAAAAGCAAAGATAGGCAGATTGTTGAAATTGTTCAGTCAGAATGGGCTAACAAGCAAAGATAGGCAGATTGTTAAAAACGTTCAGTCACAAAGGGTTAACAAGCAAAGAGAGGCGGATTGTTAGAAACGTTCAGTCACAAAGGGCTAACAAGCAAAGATATGTAATTGTTGAAAACGCTCGGTCACAAAGGACTAGCAAGCAATAATAATAATAATAATAATAATAGTAATAATAATAATAATAATAATAATAATAATAATAATAATAATAATAATAATAATAATAATCTTTATTTAAGGAGGGTATACATCGTCAGTAAACTGATCTTCCCGAGGCCCTCACGCACACGCACACCCACGCACACGCACACGCACACCCACACGCACACGCACACGCACACGCACACGCACACGCACACGCACACGCACACACACACACACACACATACACACACACACACACACACATATATATAACTATTTACAAATACACAAAATATACAATATTATAACACAAGTAAAATGACTGTTAAATTAGATAATTAACATATTTGTTCATTTTCGATAGATATTACTAAAACAGTATTGCAGAATAATTACCTCGTCGAATGTCGATGTTCGAATCACCGTTCACGCATACATACGCGCAAGGTCGTACACATTCATTCACACATACACACATACATAGCTATTTAGAAATAAGCAAAATATGCAATATTAGAACACAAGCAAAAAGGTGGAATCACATTGCCCATATATCACTATAATTTAGTAATATATTCATATATATTTGATTTGAATGTCAGCAGAGTAGAAGACTAATCGTTTCAGGCAGAGAATTCCACAGTTGCGCTGCTGTGTATTTGAAGCTTTTTCTGCCATATTCCGTTTTAATCCTCGGAAGTTGTAGGTGATTGCGTGTTTTGGAACGTACATTTCTAGTGTGCGCCACCCCAACGGAAGTGAACACGTCTTTCATGTAACCAGGGGCCAGACCATTTCTAGATTTATATGTCATAATACCCATTTTAATTTGCATTCTTTTAGTTAAATTTGTCCAGTTTAATGTTTCATATAGTTGTGCAGATGGTGTCCTGTAAGGCATGTCTAATATCACCCTAGCAGCCCGTTTTTGTAGTTTTTCTAAACTATCCAATAATGTAGGTGAAAACGGGCAAAATACAAGACTACAATAATCAATGTGTGAAAGGATATACGACTTATAGAACAGATTTCGTTGCTCAATGCTAATATAATGTTTATTTTTCCGTAGAATATAAATCAAGGACGAAATCTTTTTACAAAGTTTGCCTATATGTTCTTTCCATGCAAGCGCATTGTCTATGTATACTCCTAAAAGCTTGTCAGATTCCACAACATTTAAGCTTCCACGATTTGTAGGGATTATAACATTATTATTTACTTGTTTCAATTTATGCTTAGTTCCTAACATCATAAACTTAGTTTTGTCCGTATTTAACAACATTTTATTATTTACACACCATTCTTCTACCGACTTCATACCGTTAATTAGATTTTCTTGAATTTCAGCGACATTTGAGCTAGCAGAATGCATAGTTGTATCATCAGCATACATATCCATAAGATTGTTGACACACATGGGTAAATCATTAACATATAAAATGAACAGAAGTGGCCCTAAAACTGAGCCTTGTGGTACGCCTATATTGATAGGCAGTGGTTTAGAATTCTTTCCAGAAATTGAAACGTATTGTTGTCTGCCATTTAAATATGAAGAAAACCACTTTAATGTATTATAGCTGAATTTGTAAATACGTAATTTCTGTAATAGGATGTGATGATTGACAAGATCAAAGGCCTTTTTAAAGTCCATCATAATAGAACCAATAAGGTCGCCATTATCTATCGAAAAGCGCCATCTCTCTACTAGATTTAACAAAGCAGTTTCACATGAATGGTTAGGTCTGAAGCCTGATTGTGACTCCACTAATAAATTATACTTGGTTATAAATTTATAAATATGATCATGTATGTGTCGTTCAATAACCTTAGAGATAATGGGTAACATAGAGATAGGCCTATAAGTCCTAACATTGGTTTTTGAATCAGATTTATGTAGAGGCTTTACTTTTGCACATTTCCACATTTTGGGGAATTCTCCCTTAGCTATGCTTTTGTTTATAATAAGTGTAATTGAGGGTGCAATTATTGATGCTGCTGCTTTGAGGAAGTGTGCGTTCAATTCATCAACACCAGATGACTTATTTGTTTTTAAGTTGCTAAGTTCTCTGGACACATATTCAACGGTTATATATGGAATTCGAAACTTTATATTTTCTGGAACTTTATTAAAAACATGATCTGATAGTTTATCAAATGCCATTGGCCTTTGTTTTATCATGGAGTGTGTCAGTTTTGACGCGATTGTACTGAAATATATATTAAAATGTTCAGATTGCATTTGTGGGTTTTGAATTTCACTTCCATTATCATCACAGATTATTGAAGGTAATTTGTTTGCCTTGGGATTTATGTCTTTTAGAATTTTCCATATATTAGCCAGATTATTTTTTCCTGTTTCTAATTTATTAGCAAATTAATCTCGTTTAGATGCTTTAATCAAATACGCAACTCTTTGCTTTAACATTTTAAAATTCAACATGTTTCCTACGTTTTTATGATAATCCCTTTCTTTCATTCTTTTTAAAATCTCTCTGTTCATCCATCCCGGTTACCATACACGTTTAACTCTGCGTTCAATGACAGGAGCGTGTTTATTTATAATGTTGAAGAATACCATTGATCAAGCGCTTGATCAGGACTACCCAAATAACCTATAGAACGCCAATCACATACAGACAGGTCACTAAGATATTTAGCTTCATTAAAGCGTTTGATGCTTCTGTATTTATAAGTTGGTGCGAAATTTTGAGTTTTGAATGGTTTACATTTGCGTACAGCGAATATTGGATAATGGTCACTTAGTGCCAAAGAGCCGACATGTGACGATTGAATTTTGTTTTTATCTGTGACATACACATGGTCAAGCAAAGATAGACAGATTGTTCAAAGTGTTCAGTCACAAAGGGCTAGCAAGCAAAGATAGGCAGGTTGTTGAAAACGTTCAGTCACAAATGGCTAACAAGCAAAGATAGGCAGATTGTTGAAAACGTTCAGTCACAAAGGACTAGCAAGCAAAGATAGGCAGGTTGTTGAAAACGTTCAGTCACAAATGGCTAACAAGCAAAGATAGGCAGATTGTTGAAAACGTTCAGTCACAAAAGGCTAACAAGCAAAGAGAGGCGGATTGTTAGAAACGTTCAGTCACAAAGGGCTAACAAGGAAAGATAGGCAGATTGTTAAAAAACGTTCAGTCACAAATGGATAGCAAGCAAAGATAGGCTGTTTGTTAAAAACCTCCAGTCACAAAGAGCTAACAAGAACAGATAGGCAGATTGTTAAAAACGTTCAGTCATAAAGAGCTAACAAGCAAAGATAGGCAGATTGTTACAAACGTTCAGTCACAAAGCGGCAACAAGCAAAGATTGGCAGATTGTTAAAAACGTTCAGTCACAAAGGGCTAACAAGCAAAGATAAGCAGATTGTTGAAAATGTTCAGTCACAAAGGGCTAAAAAGCAAAAGATAGGTAGATTGTTGAACATGTTCAGTCACAAAGGGCTAACAAGCAAAGATAGGCAGATTGTTAAAAACGTTCAGTCACAAAGGGCTAACAAACAAAGAGAGGCGAATTGTTAGAAACGTTCAGTCACAAAGGGCTAACAAGCAAAGATATGCAATTGTTGAAAACGTTTGGTCATAAAGGACTAGCAAGCAAAGATAGGCAGGTTGTTGAAAACGTTCAGTCACAAATGGCTAACAAGCAAAGATAGGCAGATTGTTGAAAACGTTCAGTCACAAAAGGCTAACAAGCAAAGAGAGGCGGATTGTTAGAAACGTTCAGTCACAAAGGGCTAACAAGGAAAGATAGGCAGATTGTTAAAAAACGTTCAGTCACAAATGGATAGCAAGCAAAGATAGGCTGTTTGTTAAAAACCTCCAGTCACAAAGAGCTAACAAGAACAGATAGGCAGATTGTTAAAAACGTTCAGTCATAAAGAGCTAACAAGCAAAGATAGGCAGATTGTTACAAACGTTCAGTCACAAAGCGGCAACAAGCAAAGATTGGCAGATTGTTAAAAACGTTCAGTCACAAAGGGCTAACAAGCAAAGATAAGCAGATTGTTGAAAATGTTAAGTCACAAAGGGCTAAAAAGCAAAAGATAGGTAGATTGTTGAACATGTTCAGTCACAAAGGGCTAACAAGCAAAGATAGGCAGATTGTTAAAAACGTTCAGTCACAAAGGGCTAACAAACAAAGAGAGGCGAATTGTTAGAAACGTTCAGTCACAAAGGGCTAACAAGCAAAGATATGCAATTGTTGAAAACGTTTGGTCATAAAGGACTAGCAAGGAAAGAGAGGCAGATTGTTCAAAGCATTCAGTCACAAAGGGCTAACAAGCAAAAATAGGTGCTTGTTGAAAACGTTCAGTCCCAAAAGACTAGCAAACAAAGATAGGCAGGTTGTTGAAAACGTTCAGTCACAAATGGCTAACAAGCAAAGATAGGCAGATTGTTGAAAACGTTCAATCACAAAAGGCTAACAAGCAAAGATAGGCAGATTATTGAAAATGTTCAGTCAGAAAGGGCTAACAAGTAAAGATAGGCAGATTGTTAAAAAAGTTCAGTCACAAAGGGCTAACAAGCAAAGAGAGGCGGATTGTTAGAAACGTTCAGTCACAAAGGGCTAACAAGCAAAGATATGCAATTGTTGAAAACGTTCGGCCACAAAGGAATAGCAAGCAAAGATAGGCAGATTGTTCAAAGCTTTCAGTCACAAAGGGCTAACAGGCAAAGATAGGCGCTTGTTGAAAACGTTCAGTCACAAAGGACTAGCAAGCAAAGATAGGCAGGTTGTTGAAACTTTCAGTCACAAATGGCTAACAAGCATAGATAGGCAGATTGTTGAAAACGTTCAGTCACAAAAGGCTAACAAGCAAAGATAGGCAGATTGCTGAAAATGTTCAGTCGCAGTTGGCTAACAAGCAAAGATAGGCAGATTGTTAAAAATGTTCAGTTGCAAAGGGCTAATAAGCAAAGAGAGGCGGATTGTTTGAAACGTTCAGTCACAAAGGGCTAACAAGGAAAGATAGGCAGATTGTTAAAAACCTCAGTCACAAAGGGCTAACAAGCAACGATAGGCGATTGTTGAAAACGTTCAGTCACAAAGGGCTAACAAGCAAGGATTGGCGATTGTTAGAAAACGTTCAGTCACAAATGGATAGCAAGCAAAGATATGCTGATTGTTAAAAACCTTCAGTCACAAAGGGCTAACAAGCAAAGATAGGCGATTGTTGAAAACGTTCAGTCACAAAGGGCTAACAAGCAAGGATTGGCAGATTGTTAGAAACGTTTAGGCATGACAAATTAGCAAGCTAAAATATGAATTATGTTGTTGTTGCAAACGTTTACTCATGAAGTATTTTCAAGAGGCAGAGTGTTCCACAAGACCAAACCCCAAAGTGTCAATACTGGGTATGCCGCAAGAGATTGAATATGCTGACGATGTGGACTTCATAGCCTTGACGAACTTTTCCCAATAGCTGCAAGCAAGCTAAAAATTGAAAATCTCTTTATGAATGAATCCAAAACAGAGTTCACCCACATATACCTATCCACAAAGCATGAAACTAAAGAAAATAACGACCCACTTCCTGGCGGCGAACCAGGGAGGAAAAGTAAATCCTGGGCTCACTGCTTTGCAGTGCTGCTGACAGTGCTGCATGCTGCGTCATGGGGAACATAGCTTTCCAAGACGATATGCAGATTGCTATAGACGCGCGGGCAAACAGTGTTAGCAAGGTATGCCCTACAATATACAGATAGCTATAGATGTGCAGTCACGGAGTGTTAGCAAGGTAGGCCCCACGATATGCAGATTGCTATAGACGTTCAGTCAGGAAGTGTTAGCAAGTTAAGACTTACGCTATGCAGATTTTTATATACGTTCGGTCAATAAGTGTTAGCAAGGTATTTCCTACTATATGCAGATTTCTATGGACGTTAAGTCAAGAAGTGTTAGCAAGGTAGGCCTTACGAGTGTCATAAATTCTTCGGTCAGGATGGAAGTTAAGATAGGCAGATTGTCTTATAAACGTCAAGGCATGATGTATTAGCATTTAGTAGGCTAAGATACGGTGATTGTTTTAACGTTTGAATCAGTAATCAGTTCTAAACAATATATCTTTCACCTATTGAGAAAGCTTTAGCATTTTCAAATGAACGATACACATAAATTATTAAGAAGTAAAAGGAAACTGGATCTAAAGTAAATAATTATTTGTTTAAATTCGTGTTACTTTGTTGAATAATTTTATGAGCGAGTATTTTACCTATGCTACTGATGATTGCTTGCAGTCCTTGTATGCTGGCTGGTGTATCACTGTCGATTGGAAGATCGCCGCCAACTTTGGTGTCCACAGCAACATAACTTTATTGCTGTTGTTACCTTTGACATGGCCATTGTCATACGATGTATCCCGAGCCATGGTCTCAATTATTCCTTCGTCGTCCAATACCATTAACTGAAAATAAGCAATTACACATGTATATTAAATAAGTTTGCATTAATTAATGATATGGTAATGACTGAGCTTGCCATTCTGACTGTAACTCACAGTAGATTTTATTTAATAACGCAGTAGCACAGAATGAACGAACATTATTTTCAACATCGATTCTGACTGTCAGCCCTGACCCACATACATCACACTCAACCTACTCTGCTTGATCTATTATAATGCAAAACTTATGCACTCAGCTCCCGACATTCTAAGGTCTGTTCCACCACCCACATTCCAATCATACTCTAGAATATATCAATGCTGGGCATTGGCCGGATATCCACTGCTTATTATAACCTGACACATTACTGACACTGAACATAACTTGCAACATGTTTAAAAGTAAATTCCTTCAAAAGCCGAATAATTATCAAGAACTACTAATTTCCATTCTAAGATAATTAATGTGCACATATTGATGTAAGAATAATTAGTAATATTACCTATATATAAATATGTGAATGAATGTGCCATATATGGACAACATAAACATGTCATATATATATATATATATATATATATATATATATATATATATATATATATATATATATATATATATATATATATATATATATATATATATATATATATATATATATATATATATATATATATATATATATATATATATATATATACACATGGTTAGTAATGCAAGAATGCACATGCCATATATGGACACACGTGATGGTTAATAATATATGAATGCACATACCATATATGGGCATGGTTAGTAATACATGCATACACGTTCCCATTATGGGGTTGTTAATAAGCGCAAGCAAAGAACATCAATTCTTTACAAAGCAATAATATAAATAAACTATATTAATTATGAATTTGACATCCATTTTCATAAAACAAACGAACAAAAGCGTGGCAATATATCAGACTCGGGTAATGAATGGCCCTATAACTTTACAGCTGTACTGGCTAATTAAAGTGAAATGGCCATGTTATTTTTATGCAAACAACTATTCTTATTATACAAGAATAAAAAACAGTCTATGACACACAATTTCCAAACTGTGCAAAGAAGGAGGAGATTTTTTATAGGAGATATTGCATAGCCCAAGCTCTAAATAGTTAAGATTACCATGTCATTTGTAAGGTCCCATTGTCTTAGACATGAGAATATGATCTTATAGTAAGTAACAGGGAGACCTGAAGGATCGCTAGTCTATACCATTGCTCTTACACTTACGTAGAATGTCCTTAAAATTAGGGTACCTAGTAATGGTAATTTGCTCTTGCAGAATAGTTAACATAAACGTTTGCTGGTTGCGATTACATATAGTTCTAGCGTATATTGTAATTTAGCAGTCAAGTTAGGTGAGAGAAAAATTTTCATCTTACAAGTTTTAAGAGTCCCTCAATATCAGTCATCCTGAAATAAATTAATTGATCAATATAACTTTAAATGTTAAAGAGCCTATATATCACCTGAAACCAGATCGCAAAACATCTGATAATGTATTGAGCTATAAACGACGTGTGTAATTATTACATACTCATAAATAATATATACAGAAATTGTGATTTTTTTCATGCACTTTATATAATTGTCATAGACTGGTGGCTTCACACAGGTGTTCCAATGTATGGAAACATTGTATGTATAAATGTAGGTATACATGCTTCCATTTCTAGATGGGACAACTGATAGACGTGCTTATGGCGAAACCTCCCATGGATATAGTCTGAATAGCTTTGATTCAATGCTAGTTTTAATCCCGCATGTTCATTACTGCTTCAGATAATTTATTGATGAGAATATGACTGCGAAAGCTCTTTAATTAGCCATATCATATCAATATTAAATTTGAACCAGCTCGCAGAAACATTTATCCGTAGCTTATTACTGGACCGACCATGTTCGGAAAGACCTATACATTGCCTGCTACCTAGGTCCAGTAACGGTAAAATCAGTTGGACGCTCTAAACATTTAGCCTCAAGCATAACTGTGTTTAACCAGTTTGACTTTCAAAGACAGTAAGCTTATTCAGACCAATGTGAAGTCAAAAGGGATCCGGTCTGTCACTCAAGAAGCTATAATGTCATAATAAAATGTCATTTATTAGCTGATATCACAATCAAAATTACGTAGCTTCGTCACGAAAATCGAAAAGTCCATCACAAAAGTGTACGAATTGTATGCTTTTGATGAATTGACAATTTAATAAACATTCTGTGGAATAGATTGAAACTAATTTGATTGGAAGCGAGCTGTTGCTGCTATCGGTAGAAATATTCAACAACTTACTAAACATATTTACTTTGTAATTTAGATTAGGAGAATTGAGTCAAAAAGTTTCAAATCAATTCCAACATAAGCTCGAAATAATGTTTATAATGTTGGTGTATGGGACTGAACGCTCATATACTAGTATTATCGACATTGATCACAAGATAGGTGTAAGTGGTAGACATAATCAAACTTGTATCGAAATTCCATTCATAGAGCATAAATTAAAATGAAGAAGGGGACATTCCATTTTAGTAAAGGTGATCCTGAAACATGACCTTTTGGACAGGCACCGTCAAAATGAAACCCACACAAAGCCAACAGTATACCCACTCATCGTGCTAAGATACACGTATACACCATCTAATTGTGTAATCTCTCTGCTAGAGTTCGAGTAGGACATAAATCAGAAGCATCGCGCCAGAAATAATTGAAAATTAATAGTTTCTCCTTACTTTTGACTGAGAACGTAATAGTATCATTAGATGTATACCCACTGAGTATAGCGCTTACCCATGTTTCAGTATGTGGGAATACTTTGTAACAGTATCAGCCATTATTTGCTGAACTTTCTCAAGTTGTGTTTCCTCCAGATGGGACAGTTGGCCATCAATGCATTGCATACGTTGGGCCAGTTTGCTGTTCACACTCGCACTCTTTATCTACCTCACTTCGAGTTGTGTCCAACTCTTTTTCAATCCATTGGACAAGCACAGTCTTAACATTATCTGTACCCATGTAATGCAAGTGTTCACATCGCTCTCTTATGCGGCTGATGCTGCGTTTATGAGACTAAGTAAAACATAAAGGCCGGGTAAATAGATAGAATATATTGTTATTGTTATGTAAGCCAATATATTGTTATTGTTATGTAAGACAAAATATTGTTATTGCTATGTAAGATAATATATTGTTATTGTTATGTAAGATAATATGTTTGATTTGTTATCTAAGACAATATATTAAGATTGTTGATGGGCTGTGAGTAAATCTCCTTCTCTTATCTAATCCCCGCCTACTTAGACATCGTTGCTGTACGTTTCAATCAATGACAAACAGTGACAGTTGACTTTCACAATGCACACCCTCATATAATCTTTGAAGAATATAGTACAAATATAAAAAAACCTTTATGTATTTTAAGACTAATTTTTGGACAGGAATCTTTTTTCGATTGTTGAGGCCCATATTTTTCACAGATGTCTTACTATTCGTACAATCTGGGAAGAGGTCGCAATAAAGCAATCTGAGAAGAGGCTACAATAAAGCAATAAGACAAGAGGTGACAATAAAGCAATTGGACAGGAGGTCGCAATAAAACAATTGCAGAAAAGGTCACAATAAAGCAATAAGACAATAGGCCGCAATAAATTAAACATACAAGAAGTCACAATAAAGCAATCGGACAAGAGGCTACCATAAATCAATCAGACATGAGGTCGCCATAAAGCAATCAGACGACAGGTCGCAATAAAGCAATCTGTAGCTCGCGGGGTAGTGTAGGGCCATCCCGGTGTATAGTGTGGACACGCTGCGTCACATGTACGTGATGAGTGATGACGTTGGCTAGCTTCCGGTCTCGGGGTTACGGATCCTGTGCGATACTGCCCTAAGGGTAACAAAGACCGGCTCCTAAGGCCGGTGGAACTCAATCGTTCTGGTGGGGCCGTGCGACCATCGTCGTGAACATTAAACGCAATAGTCTCATCCCACGAGTTTGTGTCACCGGTGTGCCTGTCCATAGCAATTTCGTGATCTATGGACTTACAATATTTGATTCGGTGACCTAACTTAAATAAGTCTATACAATGATTTTACCTAAGCAGACTGTAAAGTATGCTAGATAACAATGAGCATACGAAAATACAAGACATAGAGACAGCCTGAGGTATACCGCAGAGGTATCCCCGCAAGGGAGGTCCCCCGTACACGAGTTCACTAATTAACTTAATATAAGTTATTATACCTCCAAGCTGAAAAGGAAAGAAAGTTATCTTTTATAGTGGTGAAAAGCTATGTGCCTCACGCGGGCATTACTTCTGATACTATTTCTGGGTGAGAAGTAGTAGCCTCGCGCCGCCGTTGTCACTGAATCCTTGCGAGAGGCAAGTGCCTCGCGTGGGCCTCCGTCACAAGAAAATGCTGTGACCGCTTAAAGTGGGAGAAGAGTATTGGTCAGAAAGGGCCCACTCTAATATTCAACCAAAACGCTATAAAGAAAAGACCATACCCAGTGAAATTATGACTATAATGTTGCGTGCTGTTTTACGTGAAGACGGGATGAGTGATTCCCGAGGGATTCCCACGTCACCGTCTTATGTAGTTTCAAGTATGCTGAATTAGTAGTTGCCGGTTTTATTTATGTGGGCCTTCTTCTATTTCTAACCTAACATTTCGTTTTTAGTGACAAGAACTAATTTAGGCCGCAAATGGCGGGTGCCCTACCTATCTTTAGATACGGCTGTCATTGAGAGCGGATGTCCTAGGACATCAACAATCTAGACAGCATGCATACATGCTATTTTGCAAGACCTCCGAGCTTGGTGAGAATCCGGACATCTTGCTCCATAACCACATAAAACGTCACAGGACAATGGTTACTTTTCACATAAGCAAGTTTAGGCAACTGATCTATCGCTATGGTGGGGGTGGGGGGGGGGGGGGTTAATAGAGACGAATACCCACCGTAAATGTCCTTCCCGTGAGGGCATGGCAGATGCTAACATCTTGCCCAGACATTCTTACAGAATTTGGTGGGGATGCATATCTCGCCCGTCACCAGGTTCTATGGAGCTAACCTTTTAACCTGATGTTAGGTTTAAACGCAAATTGCCCAGATATGCACTGCGGTGCGGGGGAGACTTCCTAGAAGATGAAAAAGAAATTAATAATTGTAATATGTTTTCGTAGTGCTTCCTACATTGGCAAGGATAACTAACTACTAGGTATCTGAAGATACACGGGAAATGTATGTCACACCACACCCTGGCCATCACCGCTCGGAAACCCCAATAGTTTCCCAGGGTCGGATCAGTCCATGGTGTGGATAGTGACATCCAAACACTTAAGAATCCATAAGGCTTAGTGGAACATGAAGAGAGACAATAACTTATAAATATGAGGCCCAATAGGTATGTTGGCCAATTTTACACAACATTGCCAGAGTGTGGGGATAAATTATCGCAACTACCGGAAAAGAGGCGTACACTATGTGTCTCTTGACGAAGAAATTGTCTCTAATCATATTAAACCTGTCTTATTGAGCTAAATAGACAGGCTTTTAGTCGGTAGCATGCCGGGATAAACAGAGTTATAGCACGGACAGCGACCTCCGTGAAAAAATTTTGGTGGCCTGAGAAAGTGGTGCATATATAAATGTTGCTGTATAGTGATTCCTATGTGCACTGCAGTCCTACGTTTTCTGCAAATAAATAAAACATAGGAACGGATGGCTGCTTGCCATAAATAAAACTAACCTATACAAGTAATACAAAGTGAAGTGATTAGAATAATATATATAGTACAGGTTGGCAGACCTACTACGGTGCGGTTAGTAAAAACACCTTACAGTAAAATAAGAATAACTATAAACAGATAAAGAAATTATAACTAGCGGTCCTAAAACCTTTACGGTTCCTTTTAGTCATCGGGACCGTTTACACAGATAAAGTATAATCAGTACAGTTGTAACTAATGGAATAATTAAAGATGTTAAGTATAGTTACTTGAATAGTCGGTAGCCATTCTTAATGACGGGCTATTGTGTTACTGAAATTGACACGTCATCCTTGGTGTGACGTGAGTTGACACGCTCTCTGGAAGCTGGAAAGTTCCCGCATGTCGGTTCCCGCAAAAAGGATTCCCGCATGCAGTACAGGACGGGAGCGGATCGAACTCAGGACGGTAATCACAATATAAGAATGTCTAACGAACAGTCAGTAAGTGATTAAATAACATTACGGTTGGGAAGAAGTTCCCATACACCGACGGTACGGATGGAAGTTGCGAACAACCCGTTCATAAGCGGGGGTTGTTGAATACAGATGAAGACACATAACTAAGCTCACAGTGCGGGCTACGTCAGTTAGCTCTTAAGACGTACCGGGCAAAGTTTACTTGATGCAGTCATAAAGTTTAAATAAACCTGCATGACATCAATGTGGAGGAGGTTGAATAACCACTTTTTGCGTGGCCGGCAGATCCGGCGAGTTATCCACCAAAGAACATCGCTGCCTCTACATCTATAGAATCACATATTCAGGCTGGTAAAGGCCTCATCGCAGGTTTGTGTTCCGAGTTAGTTCTTGATTTGGTCGTGAACAATATTATCAAAAGTTTCCAAAAATACTCCAGAACAATCGGGAGATACAAAATTCTTTATGGTGCGGTAGGTTGGGTAGCTGCTGCCGGCTACGGGAGAGAAACTTTCGGAGACAGAGGTAATATAGTTAATACCTGTCTCGCTGATAGTAGCTGCATACAGATCCAACCTGCTCGGCCCCTGGCCGAGGATGCTCTCGAGCTCTGGATTTCATCTCCCTTTATACTACTCGTGACGTCATAGGCGCAGGTCTCAACCAATCATCGGCCGAGCAATAGCCAATCAGCGCGCAGCTAATAACGACGCAGTCGAATGTTCTAGAACATTCTAGAATTTCTGCGTACACGTGGTTACAACGTCACGGCAATATTTTGAAGATAATCGAAGGGGCTTTCCGTGGATAATTCAGCCATTTCTTAACCGATTTTGAAATGGTTTACAGATTCGGAAAGCTCGTCGAATTCTGGTATTGATTGATGCCAAATTCGGCGGGAACAAGCAATTATAAAGAATTACAATGTACCTACTCGGTACGCTAAAAGTGCCATCCTATCTTGGACGTGAAAAACGCGCTCTGACAATGCAGTGGTAAGCGCGCGCCCTACGCGCTTCAACGAACTCGTTTTTACGACGAAATCTTTCTCAAAGTCTCATATACGCTTATAGCTCTACCGGGGTGTGGGGAGGGGCCCGTGTTCATGGAAACGAATCCAGGACGGGCGGCGCGTACCCAACTTAGCTGGTACGGCCGGCACCTGACCGGTAGGTCCAAACTACAAATCAGACATGAGGGCGCAATAAAGCAATCAGACAAGAGGTCGCAATACAGCAATAAGACAGGAAGTCGCAATAAAGCAATCGGACAGGCGGTCATAATAAAGCAATCAGACAAGACGTCGCAATAAAGCAATCGGACAGGAGGTCATGACAAAACAATTTTTGGACAAAAACATGTCATAGCGAGTATCAAGCTACGCTACGAAGCTCGGACGCGAAAGATGATTCATAACAGTTTTAATGTTGGCTGCTACTGCCTACGATAGAAGTGTTTATGGTCAGGAGTTGAATGATTAAATTAAACTCATTGGCTTCAGCCTAAAATAGCTACTTACATGGTACATGCCAAAGAGCTTAGCTCATTAAAGCGTATTTCTTTCTAAGACATTTTTATAGGTCTTCATGAGATTTGTCCATAATCCTGAGCATTTGTCCGTGAAAAGGCTGTGAAAGAAAATAAATAAGAGAAACACATATTAAGCATTTGATCAACTGACCGCCTGACAGACTAACTGACTGACCGACCGAACGAACGACTGGCCGACCAAACGAATGAACGAATGATCGACCGAGCGAACGATTGACTGACCTACCGCCCCCTGACTTACTGAAGGAGTGAATGACTGACTGACTGTCCGACCGACCGATGTACTGAGCAAACACACACCTGTTCGCTTACTCGTCCACTCGCTCGCCTGGCGGTGGGTAGGCAGGAGAGCGCGTGGGAGAGTAGTCGGACGGGGCGGGCGGGAATGGCGCGCCAGGAGATGGATGGGTGGAGTGGGTGGGTGGGTGGGTGGGTGGGTGTGGGAATCAAAAACACGAGGCATTGTACATTTTCGTTCTTTTTTCAAAACAATGGCTCAAAATACATGTGTGATTTTCCATTTATTGAACCATTTCAAGGTCCCCACATTCACATGTCCAGAATCCTTGAAAATAAAATTGTTAAAATATTTAACGTTTTGAGTGTACTTCTATGTAATGCAATCTTAAAATTGGCCTACAGCTGCAGTGTCTGATGATTTCATTCCGTAAAATGAATATAATCTTACCCTCGCATCATAAGGGGGAGACGGTATTGCAATCATGCCTGCATGTCAGTCGATGGGTGGATGGGTGGGTCGGTCTGTCTGTCGGGTCGGTCGATCGGTCGGTCAGTGTATCTAAAATAACTACATATCCGATTTCACTACAATTTTAACCCAATGAGGAAACTTGTCGTGTAAGGGGACTTCCCAACGGTGGCCATGATCAGGCTAATGTAATCCAGATCCGGATTGTATCAAAGTCTGGATCTGTATATATCTCGGAAAGTATTGGTCGGATTCGGTTCAAATTTTTACATAATAAAGCGCGTGATCATACACTAAGATTTCACACGATTGGGCCTGATCCAAAAAGCGAGGTGGTATTATTGGAATAACACAAAAGCCAGGAGCTCTGGAGAGGTGGTTTTTAACTAGCCACGAGAGGGCAGCCATAACAACGGTCACAAAGCAAATGTGTGGGTTACAAGATAGTCACATGTTTGGAGTACATAAGGAAATGGGGACTAATCGAATGAACAGGGATGAAACCGATGTGCAGAAGATACTTTCGATGTTCTCATCAGATATAATGACCAATCCCTTTAATATTGCGGAAAACGACGACAGCGAGTGTCTTCCGCTTGTAAACATTGCAACTGGCGTGGTATTGCCTAGTGAAATCGCCAAGAGACTTGTTTCCGCCTGTGACATTGGTAAGGAGATTATGGACAATTTTGTTCAGGAGCGGCTGGACACTAACACGAGAAGCTTTTGGGACACGTTGCCACACTTAAAACTTAAAACATTTGCCAGCCTAGCACAGAAGAAAAAACTCAAAACAAATGATGAAAAAATTCACAATGTGAGATCTGACCACGAACTATTGGGTCGATTAATTATTGCCGCAAGGTCCAGAGATGTTGATTTAAAACTAGTGATGACGTATGAACTGTCTGCTGTTCCACTATCATTGTCACATACGGATGGGACTCTAAGAAAGAATGTGAAAAGTGTTTTGTTAAGTGAACTAGAAAAGGAAGTAAATGTTGATGGATGGCTTCCACCTGTTGACAAGACAGGCGCAACAGCTTATGTAGTAGATGGCATGGCAATTGTGCAAATGGTTAAAACTGGAGGTACGTCTACATTTGGATAATTGGCTGATAAATACTGGCACGTCTTTACAGTTCCACTGAATCAAGAAGACTGCAACAGAGTAGATATAGTTTCTGACAGATATGATAGACTGGAATCTCTCAAAGTGGAAGAGCGGCTAAAACGTGGGTCATCAACAGCATTGGAAGTAAAGATTGCTGGAGAAAATACTCCCGTTCCAAAGCAATGGGCCAAGTACATCAGCAATCCAAGCAACAAAAGTAACCTGGTTGCATTTCTCAGCATGCGGTGGCGTGATACTGGTCCAAAGACGCTATTTGCCGACAATTGCGTCATTCTTGTTGGTGGCTTTAACGATGGAATGGATGTTGTTGTCATTTCAGCGAACAATTCGTCGTATTTGGAAGAACTTCGATCAGATCACGAGGAAGCAGATACGCGTATGATGTTGCACGCGCTACACGCTTCAAAAGACCACATGCGTGTTGTTATACAGTCTCCTGATACAGACGTGGCAGTACTTAGTATATATACGTATCGTTCGCTTCACTGTTCTGAACTATGGTTCCGTACGGGCACAAAGGACAAATTGCGATACATACCAATACATACAGTTGCTCAAGTACTGGGCCCAGCTATCTGTCTGTCTTTGCCTGGGTTTCATTCTCTTACAGGTTGTGATAGCACTAGTGCATTATTTGGAGTCGCTAAGAGAAAATCATTCAATCTCTTAAAGTCATCTGAATGTCATCAGCTTAGCGTAGCCCAACTCGGCGAACATGTTGACTTATCACGGAATACTGCAATTCTATGTGAGAAATTTGTCTGTGAGTTGTATACCACCAGGGATGTGGGAAAGACAGCTGATGAAACCCGTTATTGGCTCTTTTGTCAAAAGAGACAAAGAAATGAAAATCTTCCACCTACATCGAATAGTCTAAAGCATCACACCGAAAGGGCCAATTTTCTAGCTCTTGTTTGGAGACGTTCATTGCAAGCTGTTCAGAATCTTCCATCTCCAAATGGACATGGCTGGAGTATAGTGGATGGTCTACTCAAGCCTGTTCTAATGTCAAAGGATCCTGCTCCATTTGGATTAATTGAACTCACATCATGTAGATGTCAAAAGTCTGCCTGCAAAAGAACAGATCTCTGTCAATGCAAGGCTAACAATCTACTCTGCACTGAAGCATGCCTTTGTATGGGAGGTGAAATGTGTGACAATGTTCAGCATACAATTGTCGAAGATGACTCTGACACGGATGAGTAACATTCTCTCATTTGCTCACGTGATAAATATGTCCTGCCAGCGTGTGTAGACATGCACTGCATGTCAGTTAAAAGTTTAATTATGAAAAATGTAGAAAACATGGGCATTGTTGTAGCTAAGGTATTGCTAGTCACAAGAAGACCTAAGTGCCCCAATATGTACAAAGCAACATACGGGTGTCTTAAACGAGGTTGATTATGTATAAATCTGCGATATACGATCACTCCTTTCCATTTTGGTTAAGATTGTATTGATATAACATGCGCTTAAGTTTGTGAAAAATTTATCATTGTGAAAATTGTCTGAAAACTACATTCAACACCTATTGTAAATGGGCTTCTCACGGGTTAGTGATACCACAATTTTCTTGTACAACACGGCTCAGAATATACCCAAGACATCGGTCTAGCATAATATAGAGACAAACCTTCTGAATACTGGGTGTGCTACGAAACCATTATTCTAGACCCCTTTTGAAAATTGGCTCCCGGACTAATAAGGGGGTGATTTCAGAAGATCAGTCAGGGGCCGCTCACAGCATGATAGGCTACCCGGACCAACCAGGACAGGTATAAAGCATCACCTCTGTCTCAGCTGTCTTCATCTCCGCTCGTGCCGAAGCAGTTCTCGACGCACCGCACCTAAATGTTGTAAGCTCCCGGATGACTATCCGGGGGCAATATTAGAACTAATGTACTGTTCCTGACTTTATTACTAACTGTAGAGGAACTATATTATTGCGGTGGTCCTTTGCGGCCCAACTATGTAATTCTACGTGACGTAGAGCGGCGATGTTCCTCGGTGGATAACTCACCGGATCTGCCAACCACGTCGAAAAGTGGATCTTCAACCACCACACTGCATGTCGTGTGTGTCCTGATTTATGTTTCTACCGCAGCCAAGTAAACTTTGCCCGGTGCGCCACTAGAGCTATTTGGCGCACCCCGCACCGTTAAGCTTTAATATGTACAGGCATAATTACAATTATATTAATAACCCTTCCTGTTAATGGGTTATCTTAGCTTACTTAACTTACCGTCATCGGACGGGAACTTTCATTACTACTGCATTATTGTGCAGAACTTACTAGCTATTCAGTAGACAGTACTTATACTGTGTTTCACTGTCCTGAGTGTGTACCGCTTCCGTTCTGGACCAACATATAGGAACCTTGTCTTGCGGGAAATCTACATGCGGAGACGTATCCAGCTTTCAGAGAACGTGTCAACTCACGTCACAAGTATAGTGACGTCTCAATTTCAGTAACATAGTAGCCGTTATATAGGTATGGCTACTGGGTATTCAAGTAACTATACATGATAGCTTTAATTACATCTTTAATTATTAAAATTTATTACCGTATAAAGGTACCGATGACTAATAGGTACCGTACCGGTCCTCGACCACATCTTATAATTTTATATTATTATTGTTTATAGTTATCCTTGTTTATTGTAAGGTCTTATTTACTATCAACCTGGATTACCACTGTTTTAATCTAATCATATATCGTTACCGTTTTGTACTTGGTTAGTTAGGTATATGGCCAGCGGCCATCTTGTTGATATGTTTTGCTTTTTTGTAGAAAACCTAGGGCTGCAGGGCATTAGGAGACACTATACAGCAACATTTATATTTGCATCACTTTCTCCCGCCATCAACAATTTTATACTGAGGTCGCTGTCCCTACTATAACTCTGTTTAGTCCGGCATGCTACCGACTAAACCTGACTATATAGCTCGATATGATAGGTTTAATGTGATTAGAGACAATTTCTTCGTTAGGAGACACATAGTGTACGCCTCCTTTCCGGTCGTTGTGGTAATCTAGCCCCGTACCCCGGCAAGGTTGTGTTAAATTGGCCAATATATCTATAAGGCGTCACATCTATAAGTTATTGTCTCTTTTCATGTTCCACTAAGCAGATTCAGATTTCAGATTTTTTATTTACACCCAGGCCACATAATGGCATATGGGGAATATGAATTTACAGAAATTATAAATGTTATGGCGATCAGACATTATATATCAATTCATAATTACATATTTTGGTATTTATCTAGTTATATAACCACTGTTTGTGCTTTCGGTAGTAGTAGTAGTAGTAGTAGTAGTAGTAGTAGTAGTAGTAGTAGTAGTAGTAGTAGTAGCAGCAGCAGCAGCAGCAATAGCAGTAGCAGTAGCAGTAGTAGTAGTAGTAGTAGTAGTAGTAGTAGTAGTAGTAGTAGTAGTAGTAGTAGTAGTAGTAGTAGTAGTAGTAGTAGTAGTAGTACAACCTTATTTTCAACAATAGACAATTATATCCATTCATATCGGGACAGAGACTATTTTGGGTATTCACCACCGGAGTGACTTGCTCGATAACCGAACCAGTCATTGCTGTGATAAATCTACAAAAAACCTCTCATCGTGTTACTCTATAATTTTTCTACAATTAGGTTTCTTGTTATTGTTTCTTGGATAGCCACAGTGTGGGGGCAACAAACTGGTTGTTAAGGCAGGTGGTTGTTTGCATTATGTGATTTTGGCGTCGGCTAAAATGTGACGTGTTTTTTATGACATCAGATACTTGGGTAACAGACGGGTCAGTTCTTAGTTGGTTTAAGGGAAATCTTTAAGGAGACCACATTATAACGTTACACTATAACGTTAGCCGACAGCTGACGCATTTCTATTATGACATCAGATACTTGTGTTACATAGGGTCGGTTCTTAGCTAGCTTAGGGGAAATCTTGAATAACCAGTGTGGGACACTGTAACCAAGCAGTTGCCTGCTTACGTTGTATGATTGTAACGTCAGATAAAAAGTGACACATTTTTATTATGACATCAGGTACTTGAGTAACAGACCGGATCGAATCTTAGGTAGTTTATGGGGAATCTTGTGCACCCACCCAGTGGAACCTGTTCACTAATGCGGTCAGTTTGTTCCATTTGGGTTCAAAAGCATGTAGTCCGACTCGAGCACTAGTCTGAATGGAGCGACATCTAGTGGTAGAGTAGTTTTCTAGACATGGTTGACTACTATGTTTAAACCTTACTATTATTAATATTGTTGTTATTGTTGCTGTTATTGCTGTCGTTGCTATAGTTATTGTTGTTGTTGTTGTTGTTGTTGTTGTTGTCGTCGTCGTCGTCGTCGTCGTCGTCGCCGTTGTCGTTTTCGTTGTCGTTGTTGTTGGTGTTGTTGCTGGTGGTGGTGGTGGTGGTGGTGGTGGTGGTGGTGGCGGTGGTACTTTGCAATTCTCGTCAATGTTGTGTTGTTAATCTGCGAGTCCATTGTGTATAGGGTTAATCAACGTTGGAAGTGCCTATTAATTTCTTCGATCATACGGCAGACCTTTATTAGTAATTTCTTGTTCTTCGTTGAAAGCAGTTGGTGAAATTTCGAAAAATTTGGTCTTTTATAATAGTGTTTTTTGGGAAAATTTCTACACGTTTATCGCTAAAGAATTCGCAGATGAATAGGTAATGAAATTCATCTCCTATTTCATTCAGGGTGCATAGTGGGCAGATTCTTTCTTCCCGGGGTATGCCTTCCCACTGCCCAGTCTCTATTGGTAGCCGATGATTGCTTGTTCTAAATCTCGTGAATAAGATTCTGTTACGGTCATTTAAGTTCATGAGATAATTTTCCATTTCCCAATTTGTTTTAAAAGAGTGGTAGATTTTTCCCTTCCAAGATACGCCCATCTCTGATTGCCATGTTTGGATATATTGGTCATCAAGAATTTTGTTTATTCTTATTTTTGTTTCATTGAAGTTGTGTATTGCTTGGTTCGTCCAGAGATAGCTATGCCCCGTGCTATCTAAAATATTTTTTATAGAGTCTAGCCATTTGTAGTATGTTCCGTTCTGATTGTGGTCTAATAGAATATGTTTGTATATTTTGCAAGCGAGTTTTGTTTGCTTACCCGAGATGAGCCTAAGTCAGTATGTTATCATACGTTTTCTTATTACAATTTTGATTGGGGTTTCTCCCAACTCGCCGTATATCATATACTTTGGGGTGCTATTTTTTATTTTTAGGATGTACCGGAAAAAATCTAAATTTGCTTTCTCTAATAGGTTACAGTTTTCTATTCCGATGACTTCGCACCCGTATAGTAGGATTGGCTCAATTACTTGGTGGTACAATTTAATATGGCAATCCGTTGGTAGGTCCAGCTCCCTGGCTCGGCGATGTAGTGCAAATGTAGCTTTGCGAGCTTGTTCGGAAATATTTTTCTCCGCTAAAAGGAGGCGGCTATTATATGAAAAAAATATTCCAAGATATTTGTAGCTATCTACTATTTCAAGCTCTGTTAATTTAAGACGAAGATGTAGTTTTTCATAGAATCTTTTTGTACTGCCAAAGACCATGACCTTTGTTTTGTCTATATTAATTTTGAGTTTCCATACGTCGCAGTATTCATCAAAAGAATTGAGCGTTTCCTGTAGGTCGCGTGAACTATTTGCTAGTACAGCAGTGTCATCAGCATAAAGAAGGATTAGTAGATTCAGTAAATTATTTATTTCTTCTTCTTCGCTATAGAGTTCTATTTGCTTACTGTTTCGGTTCTGAAGAAAGTTTTCTAAGTCATTAAGGTATATTGCAAATAGAATAGGTGAGAGATTTTCTCCCTGTCGCACTCCTCTGATACAGGCGAAGGGCTGTGACACCGCATTATTGAACGTAAATGCTGATTTTATGTTGCTGTACATGCTTTTAATTACGTTAAAAATCTTTCCAGAGATACTATGCTGTCTAAGTTTATACCAAAGTCCATCGCGCCAAACCGAGTCGAAAGCTTTTTCAAAATCTACACAGCAGCAAAATAGTTTTTCTTTCTTCTTTTAAATATTTCTATTAATGTATAGAGTGTAAAGATGTGGTCAGTAGTGGAATAGCCATTTCTAAAGCCTGCCTGATTTTCAACCAGTTTGTCAGAGTTTTCCAGGAATTTATTTATTCGACTACTCAATATAGATGTAAAAAGTTTTCCCAAACAGCTAAGTAACGTAATTGGTCAGTAGTTTTTGGGGGCGTTCGGATCGCCTTTTCGTTTGTATATGGGGATACTGGTGCCTTCAGTCCAGGAATCTGGTATTATCGCAGAGTCTAGGACTAAGTTAAAGAGAGATTTGTATACGTCTAGCATAATATGATCTGTTGATTTTATGTATTCATTTAATATTCCGTCAGGTCCTGCAGCTTTGTTTGTTTTGAGTAGTTTAATGGATTTCAGTATTTCTTCACATGTGATAGGGGAATTTAATATGTTGTTTTCTGGTGACGTGTCTGTTGGTTCATCATTTACCAATGTAAGATCTCTGTTTGTGTTACCGTCTTCTTCACTTATGGATTTGAAAAATGTATACATTTCCTCTGTTGTTACTGTGGATGGTTCTAATGTATTTATCAGTTTTATTAATTTCCAGTAATCTTTTGGGTTACTGCTACTCATTGCTCTAATTTCCCTATGGCGATTACATTTGTATCGAGCAATTGACTGTTTCATGATAGTTTTATAATTCCTGCTGGCGTCTATCATTGTCGGTTTATTTCTATATTTCGACATCTGAGTTCATTTCTGGACCGATGATATTCTATACGCGCTTTTTTGCAGTTTTCATTATACCATGGACGACACGATTGTTTTTTCTGGGGTATACGAGTGGGCTTTATATTACCAAAGGTTTCCGCAGCTGATTCCTCAAACATTTTTGAAATTGCGATCGTAATCTCGTTAATGTTTTGCGCACCAAGTGCACCATTTGCAATCTGGGTTTTTACATTTGCCAAAGTGTAGTGGTGTAGTATTTTGTCGATAAATGCATTTCTTTGCTCAAACTTCCATTTTCGCGTTGTTAATGAGTCGGTGTTGTTGGTATTATTAGATTCTTCTAGCTGTGATGTAGTCTTTAAGACTATTGATAGGTTCAGTGCGGAATGTATATCAGATATGATATAACAGTAATCAGAGACTTTGAATTTTGATATGTATTTATAAAGTTCGGCTGAGGATATACCGTAATCTATAACGCTACCATACCTCGATGTTAATTTACCTAAGTTTGCGTCTGTACCTGCTCTACCATTGAGTATGTAGAAGCTGTTGTATTTACATAGGTCAAGTAGTCTATGACCATAATTATTAGGACGATTTTTGTCCTGCGATATGCGTTTTGGTGCATCAAATTGCGTGCTTCCTTCTATATCATTTGGATCGGTGCCTACAAAATGTAGCAACGTTTCGTCGCTGTGTAGAAAGTCATCTAGTATGCCAGTTTTCGCATTTAGATCGCCAATTAATAGGAATAATTTACTTCCGTTTGAGAATTTAATAATGTCACGCTCCAGTTCTCCAAAAGCCTCTATAGTTGAATAGTCTGAGTATTCCGGTGGAATGTAGACGCAGCCAATTATTATCTCGCTATTTAGGTTTGTGTATGTCGTAGATATCGA
>CM067373.1:130872880-130910380 GCA_034401795.1 Chaetoderma sp. LZ-2023a | reverse complement strand
CGTAACGATTATGACGTCATCCTACACGCCGCTTAGCTGTTCATGACGTCATATGACGTCATTACTCTGGAAAGGTCCATAGGATGCCTTTACTGTTTAATAAACACTATGTTGGATATTTTCATACTAATTTGACTATGTGCTGTTGGTGCCATAGGCAGCAACATCACCCAGTCAAATTATTTTCAAAATATTCAGCAGCTTACGTGTAAAATTACCGTGAAAATGGTATTCTGAGATTTCAGTATTCAAAGCATATACATATCGATCCCACCACAGGCTAAGCATGGGCGGAGCTTGGCTAGAAATGGACGAGGCATAACTAAAATGGATACAAATATTGATTTATATTAAGCGACCATCTACTTTTAACGACCACTTCTAAATGAGCCATAAAGTGATCGTTATAGACAGGTTTTAATGCTCATTAAAGTGTACAAAATTGATGTCTTTGAGGAATTTACAATAAATATTTTGTTGAAATCTTTGAAACAAATGTGACTAGGAGATGCTGTTGCCATACAATACTTTACCCATATAGTTACCTTGAAATTTAGATTCATTCCAACATTCGTAAACAGTGGGTGTAGCTTAGCGAGAAATAGACAGTGCATGCATAAAAATAGACCCATCTACTATAGTCCAGAATCTAATTCACGAATCCATTTCCTCACGCAATCATATGACGTCATAATCAACTCCGCGACGTGTATGCTAATAAGCAGCAACAGCACCCAGTTAAATTAGTTTCAAACTATTCAACAGATGATATTCTGAAACTAATTTGACTGGGCGCTGTTGCTGCCATAGGCAGCAAGCCAGCGACAGCACCCAGTCAAATTAGTTTCAAAATATTCAACAACTTACCTGTATAGTTTTCGGGAAATTGATAGTCAGGGAGTTCAGAAATCGATCGATCCCAACACGAGCGTGGTGTGGGCGGAGCTTAGATAGAGATGGGCGGGGCATAGCTAAAACTGGAAAGATCTGTTCTCAAGCGAGGACAAAATGGTTTTCGTATCACAAGTAATCGGAATGTTTGACTTTTGCCTGTTTTCACGATGGTCGATTCATCAGAAATATTTGGCAAACTTGTATTACACCTATCTGGCAACACGTTTTTAAACAAAATTAAAACTAATGATCACATTTCACAGAGTTATTAGCTCACCTGGCCAGAATGGCCAAGTGAGCTTATGCCATGGCGACCGTCCGTCCGTCTGTCTGTCCATCAACATTTTCCTTTAAACGACTTCTTCTCAATAACCACTGGGCCGATTTAAATTATATTTGGCAGGAAGTATCCTTAAGGCGTAGGGATCCGAGTTTGTTCAAACAAAGCCGATCGGCCATCTTGGATTTTGGCCGATTTTAGGAAATGGATTTAAAAATCTTCTTCTCCGAAACCGCTTGGTGGATTGATTCAAAACTCACGAAATATCATATAGGGTAAGAGCTGAACCAAGTTTGTTCGCACAAACTTGATTGGCCAAATGGTTCGACGGCCATCTTGGATGACATAGTTTTCGTGAAAACTACTTATTCTGCAGAACCGCTGAATGGACCTGGCTGAAACTTTGGGGATATGATTATGGCCTAAGGGCCATTAAAGAATGCTTATGGAAAGTTGATAGGTAAAAAACATGGCCGCCGTGGACCGATCAAATTTTAGCGTGTTTGGCTGCCATATTCAATTTTTTTATTTGATGGATTTTGAAGCGGAAATTGGTTTACTTAACTCCGCTTACGTGTCAGTCAACTGTCGTATAGCGATAACCCCATCCGTCTTCTATATGTCCGTCCATCCATCTGCTTGTCCGTCACCAACAATGGCGGCTCATTTTGTTATTTCTTGACTGATTGACACCAAACTTGGTCACAATGTTAATGACTGCATCTAATATCTGTGTTGTGAAAATTAAACTAATAGAACGTCAAATGCCAGAGTTATCACTCCTTAAATATTTGTAGTCTCACTTTCATAGGGCAAATAATGGTTTGTTCCCACTGTCCATTGATTTATCACCATGTCAGATTTTATTGCCAAACTAGATATTAAATCCCAATTAACAGATTAACCTTTCCAATACTGCAAAAATATTTAGGATATGCATTATGTGCTCTGACATCTATGCTCTTAAAATATTTGAAATGTATTTGATTGAAAGTTGTTGCTGCCTTAAGCAGCACTGAAAGTTGTTGCTGCCTAAGACAGCAATGACTTTCAGTCAAATTATTTTCTGAATCAACTCCAGCTCACCCTACCCCTGCTGCTAACTCGGTGATTCAGCCAGATGTGCATATCTTAAATGGATTGTGTGGTGGTGGGGAATAACCTGCTATAAAGACCACCTACCTGCCTTTAGAGACCATTTTCTTCAAATTGTATTTAAACCTCTAGTAACCGTTTGACTGAGTTTTTGCAGACGACATATTCCAAAGGTTATATCTCTGAACCTGATAAATATTTTGAAAACAATTGGACTGAAAGTTGTTGGTGGCTAAGCCGCCAACAACTTTCAGTCGAATTGTTTTCAAAATATTCAACAAGTCAAGAGCTTTTGAAAATTGAAATTATTGGCTGCACTGGCTTGCAGCAGTGAGACAGTTAAGAAACCAGCTGTTGTTAGCACTGGTATCATCTATTTTCACTTAAACATTGCTCAAAATCACTAATGCAAAAAAATCAGTCCAGAGATTGTTGTCAATATCTCGAAAACTAAATCATTTGACTGAAAGTCATTGGAAGTGACACTGATGGATGTAAAACTTAAGTAAGATTAGTTGAAATGCCAATGTTCCAGGTGAGCGATACTCGCCCATTGGGCTCTTGTTCCTATATCTCAAATATTGAACTGATATACTTGATTTTGACGATAGAGATCTACGTTGGGGACTCGTTGCGATTAAGTTGATTAACATTTTAATGTTATTTTATGCATTGCCATTGTGTCATTTTAAGTATTTGTTTTTATTGTGCTCTATGCGTCCGCAATACTGTTTGGTATTTTATCGCAACAAATTGATTGATTGATTGATTAACGAGATCTTTTCCCGAGAAAGTCCATATTTTTGAAAATCTTGCTAATTATTCTTTTGGATGTGTATGGAATTCACGTTTTGTTGTATGCATAGTCAATACTGGCTCGGCAGTTGACTAATGGACCTCCCCAGTTTTAGTTATGACCCGCCCATCTCTAGCTAAGCTCCACTGACATCTTGCTCGTGTTGGGATCGATCGATCCCTGAACTCCCTGACTCAATTTCCCGAAAACTATACAGGTAAGCTGTTGAATATTTTGAAACTAAATTGACTGGGTGCTGTTGCTGCCTATTGCAGCAACAGCGCCCATTCAAATTAGTTTATTAAATTGTAAAGACACACTTTGTACAACTCCACGTAGAGCGTCACCAATTATGCGTTCGTGACATACTAAGCTGTGCCATTCACGACGTCAATGATTATGACGTCATTCTACACGTCACGTACTTGATTATGCCGTCATATGATGGATGGATAAACTGGAAAGTTCCATTGGTAGCATGGCTCCATAAAGATGTGGTCTCTGTGTAACATACTGACATATCGTAAGGCTAAATATACATTGGCATATCCTGTACGCATAATAAACAATGGCTCGGTAGTTCTTTAATTATGGTCTATCAGCAACCTACATACCATGTGACACCCGTGGCCCTGTGTCAACGAATCAGACTCGTAAACCAAAGGGCGTGAGTTCGAATCCTGTGCGAAACACGTCGTAGAGTGGATGAATACTGAGCCTCACGGTGTGTGAAATACCACTAGAATCCATGTAGAAGTGCTGGAATGGCAAACATCATTATCACTTATACACGTATTGTATTCGAGCCAGAACAATTATTTATCTGTGCCAGAGTAATCTTCAGTAACTATATATTGGACATTGCCACATAATTCGCCTCCGATGAAAAATCAGCTTTCAGTACAGAATAAATTGGTGGCTTTGCACTGGCATATATCTCTTCGTATGCTTTCCGAGTTCTATTAGGCCGTGTTCTCACTAGAGACTTACTCAGGAATAACGCCATATTGAAGTATGGCCTTATTCCTGATTAACTCTCTAGTGAGAACACGGCCTTAGTCTAACTGGAGCAGATTCTTCTGGCATCAAGAGAGGTGTAACCGTTTTATGGTAAATCCGACCAAAAGTGACCTCTGCAGCGGTCTTAAGCAACGCCCATTTGTAGGCCAAGAGAAAACTATTTCAGAAAATTCATCGCTGGAATGATTGGCTCGATAACCGTAAAATTGTTGGTTTAGATATCAAAATCGCGTATCTCTGATAGATACAAAATATATATTACAATAACAAGAGAAACGAACAATTCTATCCTTAATCTTGATCTGAACTTGCCGTGGGCCTCTTAACCCAGTCAGCCGCCTCTCAAAAGTGCTGAGTATGACCATATAGTATAACTATGCCAAATTTTGTGTTTTGGGCCAGTGTGCCATGATCATTCCGCTAAGCTACGTGAATTATTTGAATAGTTTAACTTATTTGACCTCTGGCCTTGACCTTTAAAATCGGACAACCACCTCTCAAAGATTGTGTGTTGACCTAAGTTGCAAATGTGCTCAGTTGGGTGTGGGGTTTGAAGGTGGGGGTGGGGTGGGGGGGGGGGGGGGGTGCGGGTTCGCGGTCAGAAATGCCAGGATATCACTTAAACCCGGACTCATTTTATTCACAAATGTATTGCAAAAAGCACTATAGGTATCACACATGTGACGCAGCTGTTTCAATTATGGCATGGCTTGATAAATCAGTGTTCTGTTTATAACAGTTTTATGGTTGCATCAGCTGTTTGTCATTTAATCAATATTAGGACACATGCTTGCAGACAAAATGTTTTTAATTAGCTTGTATGTATCGCTTGCGTGATCAATATATTGATGTATTAATAGCTTGAACAAGATGGTCATACAACTGTATCATCCCTCTACGGCTCATTACACAATTCACCTTTCCAGAGTATCCACCTTAAGATCTGACGTCACATGACGTCATAATTAACTAAGTGACGTGTATGCTGACGTCATAATCATGACGTCATGAATGATTCCATATCGCCCGTCTTTAATGCGTAATAGTCCGACACGTTGTATGACTTGTATGTCTTTGCTATTTAAGGAACATGCTGCTGAATATTTTGAAACTAATTTGACTGGGCGTTGTTGCTGCCATAGGCAGCAACAGCACCCAGTCAATTTAATTTCAAAATATTCAACAGCTTACATGTATAGTTTTCTGGAAATTGATAGTCAGGGGGTTCTGAGATGGATCGATCCCAACACGAGCGAGGTGTGGGTGGAGCTTAGCTGGAGATGGGCGGGGCACAGCTAAAACTGGAAAAGTCCATTATCGGCAGAGGCGCAGATCATAATGTAATATCAAAATAGAAGCATATGTATATACACTGGCAGACGTGGATGGATGGACGGATGGATGGATGGATACATAATCGGTAACTACTACTACTACTACTACTACTACTACTACTACTACTACTACTACTACTACTACTACTACTACTACTACTACTACTACTACTACTACTACTACTACTACCACTACTACCACTACTACTACCACTACTACTACCACTACTACTACTACTACTACTACTACTACTACTACTACTACTACTACTACTACTACTACTACTACTACCACTACGACTACTACTACCACTACTACTACTACCACTACTACTACTACTACCACTACTACTACTACTACTACTACTACTACTACTACTACTACTACCACTACTACCACTACTACTACCACTACTACTACCACTACTACTACTACTACTACTACTACTACTACTACTACTACTACTACTACTACTACTACTACTACTACTGCTACTACTACTACTACTACTACTACTACTACTACTACTACTACTGGCTACTTAGACTACAAAGTGTATTTCAAACCAACCGATTCGCATCAGCTATTGCACAAAAAATCTTTCCATCCACCGCATACTTTTAAAGGAATAGTAAAATCACAAATAATCCGTTTTCACAGGAATTCGAGTGATAGGAAAAACTTTGAAGAAGCGTGCTCTACCCTATTCAAAGCCCTCAAACCACGAGGTTACTCCTCACGATTCTTGCGCAAAATCAAATCTGAAACATTGGACGGCTTGGAAACCATTCCAGATAATGCCTCAAATCGTCGGCCTACAAAAATTTCTCACAATCGTCCGATTATAGGTGTAGGCGAATCTCGCAAATGCGGAAAGAAAAGGTGCAAGTTAGATGAATTTCTCCCAAACCAGAATACTTTCACGAGCTTTCAGAACAAAAGCAAGTTCCAACTTCAGTCTAATCTAGATTGTGACTCTGAAAATGTTATTTATCTAATTTCATGCAAATTGTGCCAAAAACAGTATGTCGGCGAAACCAAATGTCCATTAAGATGGCGGGCAACTCGACACCTCTCAGATATTAGGCTAGAGGAAGACACACATGTTTCCGAACATTTTAATCTTCCTGACCATTTAGTCCTTCGTGACTTTGAAATTATGCCAATTGAACAGCCACCCCTTTCAGATACGGCAGAAGAAACTGATAAACAAAGAAAACTTCGAGAATCGTTTTGGATTAAAGAACTCGAAACACAGTGGCCAAGGGGAATAAACTCGGACCCAGGCTTATCTGATCAACGTGACAAAATTCCATTCATTCTGACCTATAATCGGAAAAACGTAGAAATTTCCAAAATCTTGAAAGATGAGTATCAAAACCTACAGGAGAAACTGAAACAACCCTTTAACAAGCGTCCAGTAATTGCGTTTAAGAAAAATACGAATCTACGTGACATCTTGGTAAAAGCAAAACTCAAATAGCTATCCAGAATGTCCATCTCAATCATTCAACATTAACCCTTGCATGATGGTCAGCCAAAAACGGTAAATTTAGTGATCTTGGGCAATGTCCATTTGCCGGCGGGGATTGGAGTATTTTTGAAAATTTACCGCTGTAATGACTGGCTCGGGAACCGAGACAGTCGTTCCAGTGGCATATTCTCGGGAATGACCGTGTCTGTGCCTGCAAATGTACATTAAATAAGTAAGCGAATATTTGGATTCTACTGAACAAATTGAACCAGTAAAGGGTTAACATTAATGCCATATGGCTTTCCTCAAACAAAATGACAAATCTCAGGCAGTAAGATAAACCAAAATATCTTAAATTTGTGAATTTTTTCAATTATTGAAGATTCTGAGCCAGTGCGTTGACAATATTGACTACTACTACTACTACTGCTACTACTACTGCTACTGCTACTGCTACTGCTACTGCTACTACTACTACTACTACTACTACTACTACTGCTACTACTACTACTACTACTACTGCTACTGCTACTGCTACTGCTACTGCTACTGCTACTGCTACTGCTACAGCTACAGCTACAGCTACTGCTGCTACTACTACTACTACTACTACTACTACTACTACTACTACTACTACTACTACTACTACTACTACGACTACTACTACTACTACTACTACTACTACTACTACTACTACTACTACTACTACTACTACTACTACTACTACTACTATTATTTAATCCAGTATATGTAGCATAAATAATACTCGTTACCAGTATCAGTAGTTTGAACCAGTTACTAGTATAGGCAACCCTTGAGCTATAGGCTACCAGTTACTAGTATTGGCAACTCTAGCGATGCAGGCTACGAGTATTAGTAGTCTGAGTGAAACTAGTTACTAGTATCGGCAACTCTAGTGATACTGGTTTCTAGAATCGGTCACTACTACTACGACTACTACTACTACTACTACTACTACTACTACTACTACTACTACTACTACTACTACTACTACTACTACTACTACTACTACTACTACTACTACACGATAACATAATGTTTCGTATTTTTTCCCGCGCATTGCTTCCTAGTACTTCTTATATCTATCTATCTATATATATTATTTTCCCAATGATACCGTTTTAACATTAGTATCAGTGAGAGATCTCTTTTGAAAACTTAACGGTACAAGTATGACTATACTAGACACTAGTATTGTTGAAGGTATTAAAAAAATCAACGATACAACTAGTTTACTAGTATCCTCGTCCAGACAATACTGGACAATACCCACCGATACTGGTTGCAGGAATACGCCTAGCAGTATCGTGGATACGATTGTACAGGAAATCCGCTTCAGCTGGCCCGTCTGAGTCGTATTTAAAGTCATCTGACTGCTACCATTGACAAGAGTACTCAACTCAAACAGCCACGATGCGTTGTTGTTCCACGTCCGGCTTTTTCTCTACCTCCTGGCAGTCACGACAGTTCGCCGGCCTTAACCCTTTAACACTCATATCAGCTAAAACGGCTTCTACAGTGGTCTTAAGAAATGCCCATTTGCAGACCAAAAGAAAACTTTTCTTGAAAATTTACTACTGGAATGACTGGCTCGATAACCGAGCCAGTCATTCCAGTGGTAAATTTTCAAAAATAGTCTTCTCTTGGTCTGTTAATGGGAATTTTCTATGAGAAAATTTAAATTTTCTTGAATAAATTCGAGGGTTAACGCGTTAAAGAAGCGAATTACTTGCTATATGTGTGATAGGTCTCTTCATATCGTGAGCCAGAGCCACTCCACGACACATGCAGTGCAGAGGGATATAATCACTTTAGGTTTAGTCGCCTTTACCAGACACCATGTACTGATCCGTTTTGGTGTGTCACCAGATGTTAATATGGACAGGAGGCTCTCTCCAACTCCCGACGTTCTCTCAATTTTATGACCGGGATACCCGTCGTGCACACGCAATATTCAAACCACCACTCTGGACTGGAAAACATCCTTGATCAAGTACCGAAATAGTTTTGTCCAGGTCACTTTCATCAAGTAGTGTGTGAAAGGCCGATAAAGTACTAATACAGACGCAGCATCAGCTACTATAACGTCAGTCAGTTACGGGCTGCCACCTAACAGCTGTAAGTCATAATGGGGTTTACTGGTTAAATATCCTACGCTAATATTTCAGTACTACAAAGTACATGGTAAATATATGTCGTCTTGTAGATTAATTACCGAAAGGGGCATAACTAATGCCTATTCCTATCATACACATTTTGGATACCAATTGGCACGAACACTGAACAACCAGTCAAGGCAGGAATATGATGAGCCATTAGGTGGGAGCGTCAGTTTGAGAATCGCTACCTTGGTAAGAACTGCACAATCATCCATATGACTTCCATCCCTCCTCCAACGTCCCACCTCTCTGTCAGAGACCCGATATAATGTGTACAGTTCAGAAAAAGGAATAAGCTGACATAAATTTTTGGACCTCGGAATAAGAAGTGACCACAGACCTTACCGGGATAATCTCTGTTTCCACCTCGAGAACTGTCACCACTATACTATTGACTTGTAAGTTTTGTGGACTCTGCCAGATTTACCGGCGATACGACTCCCTTTCTGCCAGATTTACCGGCGATACGACCAAAATTATGAGAGATTGGCAAACTACTCTTCCAAATCACAGGACCAGACCTTTGAATTTACCCTGGCGATTTCCTGATATTAAATAGGTATTTACCCAGTGTTCATATCCTTGCTCACCCAAGATTGACACAGAACTCTAACAAGTTGACAAAGCAGGCATGGAATATGTGCCGGGATAAGGTTAAAAATTCTCAGTACGATGGAATGGCATTTTGCTATCATCATAAAGGACCTCATGCCAGTTCTTTATTTGACTAACCATTATGCCCAGCTTTGGTACACCTGGATGTTTACTGTGCTTACAGACCATTCATCTTTAAAGTGTATTAAAAGTCCAGGAAATCCTAAGGATCTGACCTCCTTGGCGTATGGATGCCTCTTGCTTCTCACACTGCCATAAAAGACTGCCATCAACACTCATGAGGAGGACCATCACATCGATGGTTTTTAGCTCACCTGGCCAGAATGGCCAAGTGAGCTTATGCCATGGCGACCGTCCGTCGTCTGTCCGCCGTCCGTCCGTCCGTCCATCAACTTTTCTATAAATGACTTCTTCTCAATAACCACTGGGCGGATTTCAATTATATTTGGCAGGAAGTATCCTTAGGGCATAGGGATCCACGTTTGTTCAAACAAAGTCGATCGGCCAATTTGGCCGGTGGCCATCTGGGATTTTGGCCGATTTTAGGAAATGGCTTTAAAAATCTTCTCCGAAACCTCTTGGTGGATCGATTCAAAACTCACGAAATATCATATAGGGCAAGAGCTGAACCAAATTTGTTCGAATGAACTTGATTGGCCAAATGGTTCGGCGGCCATCTTGGATGACCTAGTTTTCGTGAAAACGACTTATTCTCCAGCACCGCAGAAGGGATCGGGCCGAAATTTGGCAGATATGATTAGGGACTAAGGGCCATTAAAGTTTGTTCATGGGAAGTTGATAAGTAAAATCATGGTGCAGTCGGCCAATCAAAACACAGCATGTTTGGTGGCCATATTGGATTTTTTTATTTGATGGATTTTGAGGCTGAAATTGTTTTTATATAGGTTTTTGGGTATTCTGATCACAAATTTGCAATTCTCAAAGCTGTCGGATAAACGGTTTGGTGGCCATCTTGGATCATTTTCCCGCCAAAAACTCCCATACTAAAGCAATGGGAAATTTAAAATGTCTACTTTTTGAGAACTTATGGGACGATTTCAATTATATTTGGCAGGAAGCATCCTTAGGTTATAGAGATTCAAATTTGTTCAAACAAAGCCGATCGGCCAATTTGGCCGGTGGCCATCTTGATTTTTGGCCGATTTTTTAAAACGTCTTTAAAAATCTTCTCCGAAACCGCTTGGTGGATTGAAACAAACCCCATGAAATATGTTCTAGGGCAAGAGCTGAACCAAGGTTGTTCAAGGGAACTTGATTGGTCAAATGGTTCGGCGGCCATTTTGATTGACCTAGTTTTAGCCAAAACAGCTCCAGAACTGCTGAAGGGATCGAAATTTGGCAGATCTAATTAGGGATTAAGGGCCACTAAAGTTTATTCAAGGGAAGTCGATCCATTAAAAAAACATGGCCGCAGTGGGCCAATCAAAATACAGCATGTTTGGCGGCCATATTGGATTTTTTCATTTGATGGATTTTGAAGCAAGAATTTGTTTAGTACAGGGTTATGAGTATGCTGATTTCAACCATGCCATTTCTGAATCTATCTTAGAATGCACCAACTTTCTGTCAAATAAATATCAAAATATTCAAAGTCATATATGTCAGCATACACAATACATATCTTAGATATTTAGCCAGCATAGGAAAACATTTAATCTTGTAATTTAAAACCACAACTCTAATTCTCAGGATTGAAATGAAATTAATACCCTGTGAGGTAGTGAGCTGATGAAGTGTACCATATTCACATACTGATTCTAAAAGAGTTATTTAATTAATTCATCATTAACCCTTTAACACTCATATCAGCCAAAAAGCCAGTCATTCCAGTGATAAATTTTCAAAAATAGTCTTTTCTTGGTCTGCAAGTGGACATTTTCTTTGAGAAAATTTAAATTGTCTTGAATAAATTTGAGGGTTAAAGGGTTAAAGCCAATTAATTCTAGCAATGAATTTAGTTGAGTATTGCGTTATTCACAAGTTTTGTTGGATAGCATGTAGCATGGTGACGAACATTTTGAAAATGGTTTTGCTGATGATGTCTGTTACTGTCAAGTGCAGCAGCAGTTTTCAGCATGACTATTCAACCCTTGTCACACCAATGTCTAGAGATTAATTGTTACAAAGCCAGTATTAGAAAGGCTGGTGTACAGTTTGTAAACACCATTGCTGAAGACCATTGCTATCATAGACAGTGCTGATGCCGTTATACAATTGACAGCAACAGCTTACACAACAGCTGTTAAGCAACAGCTTAGCACATTATTTCCAGTTAAATGCGTTAATAAGATTCGCTTCTTATCAATTTATTATTATTGGCTCACCTGGCTATCGATATCAGAGGACACAATATCTTACCTATTTTGCTAGGCTAGGAAAACGGTTAACCCTTTAGCCATCATATCAGCCAAAAACGGCTTCGGCAGTGGTTTTGAGAAATGTCCATTTGCAGACCAAATGAAGACTATTTTTGAAAATTTTACCATTGGAATGACGGACTCTTTTTAACGAGCCAGTCATTCCAGTGGTAAATTTTCAAAAATAGTCTTGGTCTGCAAATAGACATTTTCTATGAGAAAATTGAACTTTTCTTAAATTCAATGGTTAAATGGTTAATTAATGTGCAATTGGAGTTTTATTTCCACCATCCATTGACATATGACAGGTTTTATTACCATAATAGATAAAAGCTAAATTAACAGGTTAACCTTTTCCTTGCAACTGCTGCCTAAATATTTAAGATATGTATTGTGTACTCTGTTAAAATATTTTGAAATGTATTTGATTCATTGAAAGTTGTTGCTGCCTAAGTCAGCTATGACTCAGTCAAATTATTTTTAAAATAAACTGCAGCATCGCGAACTTGGCCATTCAGCAAGATGTACACGTGTTAAAATGATGGTTTGGAATATAATCAGTTGAACCTGCTATAAAGACCATCTGTATTAACCATTCTTAAATTAGTTTAACGGAAAGCCAATGTTGCCTAAGGCACAACGGCTTCGCGTCGAATTAATTTCAAAATATTCAACAAAATAAGTTTTATATCATAAAGAATATACTTTTTCCGGGATTTATGGGTGAAAGGGTTAAGAGACCACTTGCCTTAAAGACTATTTTCTTCACTTGCTAAATGCAATTAAGTAATGTATTTGAAACTTTATTAGCCCTTTAACGGTCAAACCAGCGAAACCCTGCCTCTGCAGTGGCCTTGAGGAATGTCGATTTGCAGGTGAGCATGAGTATTTTTGAAAATTTACCACTGGAATGACTGGCTCGATAATCGCGCCAGTCATTCCAGTGATACATTTTCAAAATGATCCATATCTTGGCCTGCAAATAGACATAACCTGAAAGTTTTGTTTTACTGAAAAATCATGACCATTAAAGGGTTAAGAAACCAGCTACCATAAGAGGCTGTCTTCTGATTCTCACTTGAGTGGTGTCTTAATACAAGTTTGACTGCATGCCATCAATTTCCGTTGTTAGTACTGATGTCTTCTATTTTTGCTTAAATATTGTTCAAAAGAACCTTTGCAAAATCAACCATTTGACTGAAAGTCATTGGAAGTGGCACTGATTGATGTAAAACTCCATAAAGATTAGTTGAGTTGTAAATGTTCCAGGTGAGCGACACAGGCCCCTTGGGCCTCTTGTTGAAATTAATTCGACTCGAAGCCAGGGCTACTTTAGTTTGCTGAGTATTTTGACAAAGAATTGACTGAAAGCGAACGATAAGAAAATACCGACTTTCAGTCAAATTCATATTTGAACATACATGTTATTATATTTTGGTGTATAACCATCCAGGTATTGAAAATGAAATAGTTTGATCAACTTGCAAATACAATTAAGCTGCCCATTCTAATTAACCCTTAACGTGGTGCTGATAAGTGTATTTGGTTATTCTACTCTAGGCCGTGTAAGGAAACTAGCCTACGCTACTCCACAGCCTCTCGTAAATAATATTTTACCTAAAATATGTTTACCTATAACGTGGCAGGTGTGGGTAACGTATGTATTTACATTAAACAGTTATATGATGCTGATTGATGATGATTATGATGATGATTAATGAAAATGATTGATGATGATAATTGATGATGTTGATTGATGATGATTGATAACGCAGGGGCTATGTTACAACATTAGGTCTACATGATGATGGTGTTGACCTAGACAGATGGTTGCGATGTTACGCTATTTTGATGTGGGCGGGAGTCGGAGCTGCGACCCGCATGCGGACGAAACCACTCGGGCAACTCGGCACATGGATCTGCCGAGCTGGACGGGTGGTCTCGTCTGGTGAGGTGATGCTGGGTGATGGTCGTCGGGTCGTAGTTTCGACTGCCGCACGCGTATAGTTGTTTATCATCGAACAATTTCATCCTCCATGCGCTTTTGGATTTCGGCTTTGTGGAGATCGAAATTAAAATTCCTATAGGAAATTTTAATCTTATATATCGAACTTATTTTATGCAATGTGCTGCCTCAGGCCTACAATATGTAAACATTCCGTATAATTGTTATTTATCGAACAATTTCGTAATTCCTCCATGCACTTTCGGATTTCGGCAGTGAGGAAATCGAAATTATAATTCCGGTTTAAACATAGTCCAGCCTGTTTTAATTGAAGGTGCATGTTTGGCACCAGACTGTTTCGGAGTAGAGCTGTTAGGGTTGTATACTTTTAGAGGCTTACCAACATTTTGGGCTTCTGGAAGTGTACAGTCTGGATAATTTTGTTTTCGGGCGTTTGGTGTGAATATGTATCTTTAATACTGCTAAGTACTTTAATCACCAGCAAACACGCTTATGTAAATAGAAGCAGATGTCCCTGGAGAACCTTGACATTAGGGCCGTATACAGTGTGCCAGTTATAATGTGTTTAATGTACAGTTACTTCATGGTTTACCGCATCCCCATCACACATCACACTCAGCCACAAATCTATTATATGTCATCTGGTCAGGAGTTTCGACATTCATGATCTCAACCTGATAACACTAACAACAAAGGACATAAAATGGTCCACAAACTAAAACAGTCCTCTTTATTGTTTGCTCGTATCTATTTCTATCTAAGGTTTTTTTTCTAATTCTTTACCTTTTTGCTTTCCTTACTATCTTCTTCACCAGAGAGATATTCATAAATGTATGTAAACAGTACAATATAATGAGTTGGCAAAGATATAGACATATATGTTTGACTAAGATTTTGATAAGGCTATCATTTCCCAAATCGACTGAAGCACGGATGCGTTTTAGCTTGTACATAGATAATTGGTAATACAATTATACAACATCGGGTTTCAGTCGGTTTGTTTAATGCTTCTATATCATGCCCGAATATTGATGGCAACTGCAAACGTCACAACTATTTAATAATTTGGAAATATCTAAAATCTTTCATTCTAGCAATCTTTGCTTCTACTCTTATTGTTTGTCTTATACTAGGTGCAATTCTAAAGATCACACTACTACAATGTGGTGATGTTGAAAGCAATCCCGGTCCTTTAAATGACTCAAACGAGTCGTCTACTCTAGGTGTATTCCATTTGAATATCAACGGTCTTAGAAACAAATTATCTAAAATTGACGATTTGATTTCCGACTACGATATTATTTGCTTTAGTGAAACTAAGTTAGATAATGCAGTGTCGGACGAAACTCTACAATTGGACAACTACAATGGCCCTATTAGAAAGGATCGAGTACATGAAAACCTTGGTGGAGTAGTAGCCATATATGTCTCCAATATTCTGAAGTATAAGAGGGGTTTAGATCTGGAGACTGAAGACCTAGAGCATATTTTCCTTGAAATCTCATATGGACATATTACCCTAACTTTAGGTGTCTTTTATCTACCGCTAAATGCACCTCGGTTAGCATGGGATAACCTATCAAATGATCTTGAAAGCGCTATAGATACGTCACCTCCATTAGTCGTAGTTGGAGACCTAAACGATGATTTACTCGATCCTAACCTCCGCAGCTTAAAAGATATAATAATTTTGTACAACATGAATTCTGTATAAATGAGCCAACCCGAGTTATACGCCGAACCGCGAAACTCCTCGATCCAATTCTTTTATCTGGAAATACCGAGGCAGTAGAGTCTGGTGTGTTACATGAATATATGGAATACAGTGACCATTCAGCGACATATGCTGCAATAAAAATACCTTTAAAAATTAATCGTACATTCAAGAGAAAGTTTTGGCTATATAAATGAGCAGATTTCAACAAGCTAAATCGAGAGCTATCAACTACTCCTTGGGCAGCATTATTCTCAGTCTGCAGAGACGCTGACGAAATGTCTAATCTCTTTAACACAATATGTATAGATCTGGTAAATGAATGTATGCCAAACGGAGAAGTAACAATTGGGCCAAATGATAAACCCTGGTTTAGTTCTGCACTCAGACGAGAAATTAAACTCAGAGATAAAATTAGGAAAAAAAGCTATCAAAGCTCAAACAGAATATGACTGGAGTAAGTTTAAAAAGCAGAGCAACAAGGTCAACAATATGAAAAAGAAAGCAAAACGTGACTTTCTAGAATCTGCAGATATTTTGCTAGAAGACCTGTCTGTTCACAATCCTCGCCCCTATTGGAAACTTGTCAAACAATTGATAAATGGAAATTCTATAGACAGCCTTCCACCTCTAGTTTATGATGACAACGGTGACGTGAAATTTGCAAATTCAGATTTTGAAAAGGCAACTGTTTTAAATGATTATTTTATTTCTATCTCAAATGTAGATGAAAAAGGCAGTTCCCTCCCAAGATTTCATTTAAAGACACAAGCTATATTATCTGATATATTAATTCACGAAAACGAAATAACAGATATAATAAAAACACTTAAACTAAATAAGTCATCTGGAGATGACTCGATTAGTCATAAAATGCTTAAAGAGACGATGCATTCTATAGCCTTTCCACTTCATTTGATTTTCAAAAAATCACTTGAAAGCGGAATATTTCCCAATGCTTTGAAAATAGCCACAGTTTTCTCACTTTTCAAAAAGGGGGATAGAAATTTGCCTGAAAACTATCGCCCTATCTCGCTTCTGAGTACTGTAGGAAAAGTGATGGAAAGGATAATTTTTAAGCACGTTCATAATTTCCTTATTGGGCACAATCTTTTGTATAAGTATCAGTCTGGCTTTCGTCCTGGCTATTCCACTTTCTTTCAACTGATTGAACTGTTCCATACATTGTCAAAAGGCCTCGATGAGCATAAATCTGCATGTATCGTTTTTTTGTGATATCTCGAAGGCTTTTGATAGAATATGGCACAAAGGTTTAATTTTCAAACTTCAGGAGTATGGGATAGGCGGAAATCTACTTTCTTGGTTTACAAACTATCTTACGATGAGAAGACAATGTGTCGTCGTAAATCAGGACAGATCGTCATTTAAACAAATTGAAGCTGGAGTTCCTCGAGGGTCTGTACTTGGTCCCCTCTTGTTCCTGCTATATATAAATGATATTTCGGAACACATAGAAGGCATTCTTAGATCATACGCCGACGACACTGCATTATGCGGCATGGGTTGCTCAAACAATAAAATTGAAATAAACTTAAATAATGATTTAAAGACAATCTCTGATTGGGCAAACCAGTGGTTAGTTCTTTTTAATGCATCTAAGACAGTGAGCTTACCTATATCAAACTCCAATACATTTCAACCGCCAGATCTCTATTTAAACGATAATTTGTTAGAAAATACACAACACTGTAAGTATTTAGGTATACTAATTTCCGTGGATCTAAAATGGTCCAGGCATATTGATTTAATAGTAAAAAGGGCTTCTAAAATTTTAGCTACTATGCGACGAATGAAGTGCACCTTGAGTAGAGATACCTTATTCAAGATCTATGCTGCGTATTTGCGGCCCGTACTTGAATATGCCAGCGAGATCTGGGATGGGTGTTCGGACCGGGAAAAGTTATTTTCGAACGAACATATTTTCGAACTCCTGAAAAGGTTCCCTTTTATTACTCAAAAGGCAAGAGAAAGGAAAATATTATCCATTGCAAATTGTGAAATAAATGTAGTCAACTAAACAGTGATTTGCATCATTTCCACTTATTGGAAGATCCAAATTGTGCGCTGTGTCTGGTTCCAGAAACTGCTTATCACTACTTTATTTACTGTCAAAAATGGACAGCCGAACATCGTAATTTGTTGAGCTTTGTGAATGAAGTAATGCCGGTTGCTTCGCTCGACCTCATTTTTAATGGTAGCAAAGAACTATCTGATGTGATAGATACAACGCTGTTCATAAGAATATGCAACTTTATAAAACAAACAAAAGGATTCTAATGAACATTATTATTATTATTATTATTATTATTATTATTATTATTATTATTATTATTATTATTATTATTATTATTATTAGCTCTCCTGGTCTGAAGGACCATGTAAGCCTAAGTAAGGGCGATCGTCCGTTGTCCATCTTTCGTTCGTCCGTCCGTCGCCTGTCGTGCATCAAATTTTGCTTTAACCCTTTAGTGACGAAATTTGTTCCTGAAAATTAGCATATTTGCTTTTTGAATGCCCATTTGCGGGATGAGGGACGACTGGTTTTGGGAGTTTGCGTTTGGAAGGACTGGTCCGGTTATCGGGTTAGTCATTTCAGTTGTAGATTTTCAGGATTAGTCTTCTCCTGGTCTACAACTGGGCACTCCTCTAGACCACTAAGAAGGCCGGACTTGGCCGCTGTCGATACTAAAGGGTCAAAATTCTACTCCTCCTAAACGCCTTTTGATCGGACAATCGTCTGAGTGAAAATCTTAGAAAATCTTAGTTTTTTCTTTAAAAAATCCTCCGGAGATTGCCAAAATGATACTCCTCTCATGATACTCCTGGGGTGGGGGTGGGGGGTGGGGTGGGGGGGGGGGGCGGGGGTGTATACGAATTGCTAATTGTCTAGGAATCTAATATATGACAGATTGTGCAAGAACTCGAAATGACATATCCGATGAACTTAAAAGCGAAAAATCGAATGTTTTAAAGCAATTTAAGTAATGATTTCACTATATCCTCTAAAATTGCATTGGATACTATACATGTAGCTGCAGATTTAAGTCTACCACTAAAAACGTTCTATCTTCGTGGTATTGCCAATTTTTTTTTTTTCCACGAAAACTGAAAATATTTTCAGCCAATAAACCGGATATCCGGTTAAAACCGGATTTATGGCCAGCACCGTCACCGGTTGTGTTCTTACCAAAACCGCACAGCTCTAACTTGAACCTGTATTAGTATTAGGCTTACTAGGAATACTATCTGGGGAAGGACGATACGCATCTAACCCTTTTCAACCTCGACATTCTAGTATCTGATAATGGGATAACTAGTTACATATTTGTAATTCAATTCTACTATAAGTTCTAGCTCTCAATGGAATCAAAACCTTTATGTCAAATTAGATTCAAAATATTCAACAATTAAATTTTTACATTGTAAATAATGTAAAGTACGATACTTCACGGATTAAAGGGGTTAGTTCAGTTCTTTTCTCTTCCATTCAAGCATGTCTACTAAGAATCATACGTTTTCTGACCTGGGAAGACATTTTCTATGTTGGCTAGCTTATATTACGAGATCACTGTTCAGATCAAAAGCTCAGGCAATAAGTATTATCCTATTCACGCCCTCCACACCTCTTAGTGATAGCAGATAGCAAGCCCCTCGTATACGGTAGAAACTGTTTATAATGGACTATTTTAAAGCGCCACACGGTGGTTGCTCTTTAAGATAGGTGATCATAGGTGCGTGTATCTTAAACGATCCGTTATCTTGTGGTCAGGACAGGCAAAATTTGGCATAGATTTTCACCAGGTCCAAACTCATAAATAAACAGATTTGTTTTTCAGCAAACTCATAAAGTTTGCCTCTAAGCTATCGTATTGTGCCAACACTGCAAACACATCCGGGCCATCACTGCATACCAATGGCCTGACAGCATAATTCCAGCGATGCACAACACAAGTGTAATCCATTATCGCTGTCAAGGTCATCCAGCAAAGATGCCCCATGTTTGATCATGTACGTAGGATGCCAGAAGACCCTCACACAGGAATTTGCCCTACTCGGAGCCAGTAATTATCAAGCCTGGAGAGGATGGCATTGCATAAATCTGAGAAGGGTGTTGCGAAGTGACTTCAAGAAAAGAGGAATCACAATCAAGTATGGACCTTAGGATGGTAAATATTTCGGCTGAGGACAAGCCCCAATGGTCAGAGACGAAGAAGGACTGATTACGGCTGGACGATGTTTCTACTACTGGCACCGCAGAATACAGGACATCACGATGTAATTTAATAAAAGAGAATACTGCTAACTATGAGCACCATTTCAAGCTTGTATCAAAAAAAAATTTTCCTTGGTTTAAGGTCAAATCTGTATACAAAATCTGCTCGAATATATCTGCAAACCATTTTTCAGATTTAACGTCCGAACATCTATAGTAATTTCAAAGCATGCTTTCTCGTTGTATGGAGGAGTGGCCGTGGATATCATCCCAAGATGGCGTCAGTCCTGGTCATCGAACATTGATCATATGCATGAATTCTACTAGTGATCCTGCTACATAAGGATGTATGGCAGAGCAACGGCGCCTTGTTTGGCTAAATTCTATGCTACCACATTGTTCAAGTTAACCGATGTGCTGTACAATAATGGTGAATAGATTAACGACATGTCTAAGCCAAGGCAAGCTCGTTTCTATTGTCGTTAGATGATGAAACTCTGTTTAGTTTGAATCCAGACCTAAGAAGCATAGCTATTAGTGTTATAGTGGACATCACTGTAAATGTTGATCCTACACAAAGAATAATCAAGTTGTATCACTTGGCAGACTTATTTATTAAGACTCGTGAGGATAAATTGCATTTATACTGTGTCTCAGTTATAGCTGAGTCAACGATGTATTATCGCTACGAAAGACTCAGTGCCATAGAGGTAGTCTTCAAATAGCAATTGTGCCTCCATCCACCATCACACTTTGACACATCTTCCCTGAAAAGCAGTTTAGCGAGCCAGTGCGGGAACAATTCTGTGCCAAATTTGGCCCATTATTGGAACAGTGCGTTATCTGTGATGTTCTCTACACGAAGGTAGTACTTGTCGATGCAATTTGAGCTTATATATATTGCATCGACAAGTACTACCTTCGTGTAGAGAACATCCCCGATAACACACTGTTCCAATAATGGGCCAAATTTTGGCACAGAATCGCTCCAGTCAACTAGTGGAGTACAATATCCATCGAATGGTGGTGGCGTCATTCATCTATTATTTCATAATTCCTCTGGCTCAGTTACATATAAAGACATTTTCGTTATAAATATGTACTTGATTACGTCGCGAGAAGATTACATAGACCTACGAGGAACTGTCAGATTCGGCATGCATATCTCGGTATTGATCTCCTTTTAGTGCCGAGAGCGGTGGAATCTACACCAAAAGAAACCGACATAGGCGATGGATCAATTTGTAGTTATGCCCCAAGGGGACAACTTTGTACGAGCACCTTGCACCCAGAATCCTGGAAATCCCATATAATTATACAGGTAAGTTGAATATTTTTAGACTAATTTGATTGGGGGCTGCAAGCAATAACTTGCCGTCAAAGTATTTAAAGAATATTTAACAGAAAAGACCAAACAGAAATACCAGACACGTTCGTGACGGACGTTTATTAACATTTTGTTACGGACCATTTTGATAAGTGATGTGTTTTGATTATGACGTCAGATATTGCGTGACAGATCAGAACCATTCATTTCTATACTGTGCCGTCCTACGTGTCAAAGTAAAATTCTAGGAATCAACGCATTTGGAATATGACTGAAGTAAAGAAGAAGCTAGGCATTGGCGTTTAATGTAATATTCTCTCCATGCATGACAGCATTGGTTAAGAGAGTCAGACAACCCCAATTTTAGTAGTCAGACTTATATATATATACAACCAGTTAAGAGAGCTAATGTGAGAACTATTTTCCAGATGTAATGTGTAAATGTATGTTCTTCCATACATTAGCATCACCATCTTAGCACAAGAACGAAATCCAGGTCCACGACTTCCGAAGTACCCATATCAGATCTGCAACAGACCAGTTAAATAGTCCCAGCGCGCAATAGCCTGCGACGTCTGTCAACGGTTGTATTATGGCCCGTTTAGGGATATGAATTCTGCTGCATATGAATCTTTAGCAAATACTGGAATGTCATGGCACAGTGTGAACGGTGGAGTCCCACAATTCTCATCTAGTCTATTTCATCCTTCAGAGAATATTTTCTTAAATAGTTTTGCTGACTCGGAGCCAAATAGCAGGGATTTTGGCCCAGCATTCATGTCGTCACCGCAAACTACACGCCACAAACAGACTATGAAACAGAGCAAATGGATCCAGTATTTGAAGGTTAAACCAGTTAGCTCTCAAAGTATCAACAACAAACTACAGGAAGTTAGTATTGAATTCTCTCTGTCTCAGTCAGATAATACCTATGGCGCCGAAACATGGCCAATAGCTAACGCCACCAGCAGCGAAATATTGCCACCTGAGCAATATTCTATATATCGCAATGATCACCAGAACGGCCTTGGAGGCGTACTATTGGCTTCGCATCTTCTTTAACCAGTCACAAAGTTCTAAAGACTACGAAATAGAAGCCATGTTCACTGAGATCATAATAGGCAAGACCCAAGCGCTAATTCCAGGCTTTATATACAGACCTCCATCCTCAGACGAAACATACATGAACAAACTATGTGACATCATTGAATCACTACTACGATGGAATGAGATCAACACCAATAGAAAAAATGGAGCAGACAGCAGGCATCCCCCCACTTAGCAAAGGAAGGGAATGCAAAGCACTGATCCAAGCTGCAAAGTTCAAATCATTCAACAACCACCCGATGAAGATCAGGCAAGCACAGCTGTCATCAGGAAGACTTACTGAGATCAAGTTTTGTGAAAGAGACAAAAGCACTTCAAAGGAAACACCAAGAAATGTTGTCAGCACAAATAGAAGACCCAAACCACACCCTTGATCCTCCACCCTGGGAAAACAAACTAGAGAGCATAGCTATTCGCACCACAGTGCCTCATCTCACAACCAAAGATGAACACAGTGATGTGAGCAAGAAGGCCCTGACCCTAGCCATGCTGGAAGAAATGTACCCTCAGGAGACATGGATAGGATCTACACAGATGGATCAGCCAAAGATGCAATTAGGAGCGGAGGTGCCGGACTGCACATACAGTATCCAAACGGACAACATGAGTCAGCTGCAATACCGACAGGCAAACATTGCACAAACTACAGAGCTGAAGTCGAAGCACTGGTCCATGCAGCTAATACCATCAGCAGAACAGCAGACCCCATTGCACAGATTGTCTTTTTATCTGATGCCCACTCTGTCCTTGAGGCTATCACCAAAGGTAAGCTGCCACAACTTGAAGAAGCACTACAAACCATCATCTGCTTTCGGATAGCATTGCAGTGCATCCCTTCACACTGTGGAGTCCAAGGAAATGAGGAAGCAGACAAGATGGCAACGGTGGGTGCAGAAGAGAATCAGACAGAAAACATGGTTACGCATACAGAGATGAAGACTATCATCAAGTCACTCTATAGAACACCTCAATCAGAAGATGCCTACCATCATCTCTCGAGGCCAGAGCAAGTGACCATTTCTCGTCTCAGAACTGGACATAACAGACTAAACCAACACATGTACAGGCGGTTCCACCTTACGACATCGCCCGCTTGTCCTTGTGGAGAAGCAGAACAGACCACAGAGCACATACTTCAATGTTGCAGTACGTATCAGCTGCTGAGAGAAGAGATCTGGCCTTTGTCAACTTCTTTTCTTGAAAAGCTGTATGGGCCTGTAGAAGAACTGCAGAAAACCACAGATTTCATCTTGAGAACGGCTCTCCAAGTGTGATACCAGCGATCGAAAAGAAGAAGAAGAAGAAGAAGAAGAAGAAGTAGAAGAAGAAGATGACAAGATAGTTTTTCTAGTGAATTTAGAATTTGGCCATGAATCATCATTTGATCTATGTGTCAAAATATGGTGAATAAGCCATAATTATGTTTCTCCTGGAATTCGCTACAAGGTTTTGAGCATAGATGCGGGCCAATTTGTTTATCAAACCATTGCTATTTACTGAACCAGCACTACGAGAGACATCAATGGTATTTATTTCGGTCTCATTTAATATCCAAACACGAGAGAACTATGAAGTTAACCACGCATCACTAATCAACCAAAATACACGGGTAGTTATGATAAGATTTCTTAGTGCAAATGGTAAACATTTTGTTTTTTTGGCGCATGATTTCGCGCAATCGGGGTAACGTTTCATATGAACAAGTTTGGACATACTATTGCATAATTGTATAGGAATTAAAGAAAGCTAACGAACTGTTCATTCAGTGAACAATATCCTCTATAATATACATTTAGAGCTGTGAATATTTACGCCCATTCACGCATGGGGAGGTTTATATAATAGTATAAAGTGTATGAAAATTTGAATCGTTGTGAATAATTAATGACCCGAGGACAACATTGCGTCCCTTTCACATATTAACACGCGTACACATCTGGGTATGTGGGTCATACTGTTAAATTTCTAAATGTGCAGTTGTTTATGGGGGCCACAATATGGTGGTTATATAAGACGGGTGGTCTTGAGACCACCCGTCTTAAATAACCTCCATCTTGTGCCATCAAAAGCAATTTCACATGACAAACGACGTAGAAGTTCCAATCTGTGTTAGACTATATTTTTCGCGGACACTTAAATCATCCATTCAGGGTTCAGCATAGCGAGATCTCGCTGAGAATAAATCACGCGTACGTTAGGTTAACGGGGTTGTACATGATTTGTGTACGCTTAGTTGCCTTGGCTAAGGGTACATGGAGTAAGATCGCATTGTTAATTCCTTGATTTTAACTGTTAGCTCTAAGGTAACATCTTCGTGCATATTTTGTTGATTTTTTTAGTTTCAGTTAAGAAACAAGGTTGTCTTTGATTTAGGCCTGTGCAATTATTTAAGAAGAGTTATCGCGTTCTTTTGCTCACAGTGTCCAGAAAATAATGTAAGTACGATCTAAAATTTATACAAAAGACACGTTGTCTTTGGGCCAAATAGAAACGCGATACAATTCGTTATTCGCATATCGCCAGCCAGTCTGGGTGAACGGGGTTTGGTGTGATGGCTAGAGCTCAGAGCTACTTAACCGGATAACCCGGTTCGCACCGTCGCTGGAAACATGAGTAATCTTCTTCGCTCCTTGCCTCTCTCCACCCAGTGCTATAAATGGGTACCAGTGTAAAAGCTGGGGGAAGTTACCAATAATAGACTGAAATAAGAGCAGCCTATATAAGGTGTGAATGTGACCTGGAATCAGGGATTCGATTGATGCCAATCAAATCGATACCTTCAATCTTGGCGTAGTCATGTAACGCGCCAACGGCGCAGGACCAATATCGAATTTGAGGTCTGCGTGCCAGTTGGCTAACGGCGCAGCGGACCGATCTCAAATTTGTTATAGGGGCGCCCGTTGGCCAACGGTGCAGCGGAACCTATATCAAATTTAATATCTGTGCACCAGTTGACAACCGGCGCAGGGGACCAATATCGAATTTGATATCGGCGTGCCAGTTGGCCAACGGCGCTGGGGACATGATAACAATATCAAATTACACAAGTTTCTGATTCCATGTTCGTTTGCCTAAAGGTGTTTACTCAGGTGTTACACAATGTTGTATCGCAGTGGCGGTGGACGAACGCTACAGAAGGTTCCGGAGTTGTTAGAAGTGAATACGAACTTTAAAGGTGTCTATTTCAACTGGTTTTTATAAAAACAATCGACGACTGCGTGAAAACAGAAGTATACGTAACGCCGACATCCATGTCCACGTTGTATACACCTTTGAAAGTCATTGCGGATTTTAGAATTAAGCATGGCACCGCTAAATCTACTCAGTAAATTTTGACCTGTACTCATTCATGATATAAATGTCGGTCTGAAAATCATGTTAATTATTCTCGTTCTAATTCGATATTGGTCCATTGCGTCGTAGGCCAATGGGCGCACTGATATCAAATTCGATATTGGTCTCTTGCGCCTTTGGCCAACGGGCGCGCCAATATCAAATTCGATATTGGTCCCCTGCCCCTATGGCAAACTGGCGCGCCGATATCAATTAGGGAATAACTGGCTCTGTTATGAAGATGGTTATTCTAGTGTGAAATCTTCATAAATTGTCGTTTTTTGACCTGCAAATGCCAATGTTGCCCAAGACCAAAATGCAGAGGCATGTTTGGTCGGCTGGACAAGTAAATAGTTAATACATGATTATTACGTTTGAATGGTTATAATATTGATAATAACATATGGGTAATGCTCATTATATATTACTGGTCGCAACTAAACTTACATTACAAAACAGTCATTAAAGGTGCATATTCATACCAAAATGCTTGGGGAAAAATGGTTGAAATTGTAGACTTTTAGAGGCTTAAATTGTGTACCTAAAGTAATGAAACAAAATAAATCTTAACATCTGATGGTTTTCCTTTCATATAGATTAATATAATTTTTGTTGAATTAGAGACGCGTGTCTTTAATTCAGTTTCGCAGCTTCAAACATTATATTAATTAATATGAAATGAAATCATTATAGGTTAAGATTTATTTCGTTTCATTACATCTAGGCCCACAATTTAAGCATCTAAAAGTATGAACTTATAATAATTTAATTTTGAAGCATTTTGGTGTGATTATGCATCTTAAAAATCGTAGGATATCATTATATGACCAACTAATTCATCATTATGCAATAGATTCACGAGCTAATAGCCTACAGTACATCTCACAAATAAGTTAAAACGTTTCTAAAAAACCCAAAACACAAGTTAGTTATAAGACATGTTTTGTTGAATATTTTGAACAAAATTGAATTGAAAGACATTGCTGCCTTAGGCAATATTCTCTTCCGGTCAAAATATTCAACAGCACGTTTTATTTTGTTTTGGAAACATCTTACATCATTTATGCGCTGGACTGTAACGTACGTTGCGAGTAAAAGTAACGATTGATGGCCGTGGCTATAATTTTCAATGACCAGTTAAAATACTATTTAACGGCTGACATCGCCAGATTGTGTGTTTGTCACTATATTTTGCTACGCATTCAATATCTGTTATCAAGTAGTGATGCGTCACAGCGGCGGTATCGATTTCACGAAAATCAACAATGAGAAATCAGATAAAAGTCACATCAGCAACTATTGGCAAATATTTCAAAATTACAGTTTATATGATAAATAAATGCTAGTGCAAATTGATCATTTTCAACTCGGTCCATAATAGTGATATGAAAAGTGACCTCGTTCCAGATTCTCTATATATTACGTGAAACTAGTAAGTGTGCGTTGATACCAGGTACCCGGTAGTCAGAGTCTCAGAAACTGCAGCATACATTACGGCCACATGTGACTTCATAATAATATTATATATACTTCATATAAACACTCGTCATTCGCTACATAAATTTTGTATTTTTCTCTCTTCTCCAGCTTTCCATCCCTAAATCTCCATGACGACCGACATTGCACGATTCCATTGGGCAGACTATCTGATGTTCGCGCTGACGTTGGCGATATCAGCGGCCATTGGTATCTTTTCAGCTATCTGGGATAAAAGAAAGCGAGGGCACATGACATCTGACGAGCTACTCTTGGCGGGCAGGAATCTACGGGTTTTGCCAGTAGCGATGTCACTTTTTGTGACGTTTATGTCACCTGTCGGAATTATGGGAACTCCCTCAGAAGTTTACTCCTTTGGCGGTCAACATATGTTGCGGATCTTTGGCTTGCTATTGGTTACACCTTTGACAACCTATGTCATGATACCAATGTACCATAAACTGCACCTGACAAGCGCATATGAGGTAGGTATACGCATGCGTGAGATTGCGTGAGAGTGTGTGAGCGCGTGCACGCATACGCGCGTATGTGCATTCACGCGTTTTCGAGTGTATGCTTTAACGTGATAATCCTATATTCTTTTCGTCAATAGCACTAACTAGTAGGAAGCTCAAAATGCGTGCGTCTCAGCGAGCATCTATCCGTGAATGACGTGTGCATACGTGCGCATCCATCCACGAATGCAAGGTACATTATGGAGACAATTACAAAACTAACTTGACTGGGAGTTGTTGTTGCGTGTGGCAGCAACAAGCCAAGAATATCCCGACAAATTAGCTTCGGAGTACTCAACCGCTAACTTGTATGTCTTCAAATGGAGAATCGGGGATTAAGGACTTGGGTGGTCTAACCATTTGAACCCAAAAGGACAAATTCGAAAACTCGTCTGCAATTTAATAATTACTCTGTTGAATATATACTCACGCCACCGAAGGCCGGGCTGAGTATTGCGGTCGGGGATGCCTGCCTGCCTGCCTGCCTGCCTGCCTGCCTGCCTGCCTGCCTGCCTGCCTGCCTGCCCGTCCGTATGCCTGCATGCGTGCGTGCCTGTCTGTCTGAGGCATATCTCGGAGATCCTATGAGGCGGAATCACCAAACTTGGCCCATGCATTCATATTATGAGTAGCTAGAAAAAGGTCCAAAATCGAGGTCACGGTGGTAAGTTCGGGGTGGGGTGATGGTTGGGGGTTGGGGTTACCTTAATACATATCGGAATACACAATTTCCTCAATAACTCTACAACTCAAGATCACGACTGGTTAGAAGGGAAATTTTATTTCAGGTCAAACATTCAAATATCTAGGTCACGGGGTCGTTAAGAGCATCCCGAAATACACATTTTAGCCATAAATCGCGAACGCAAGTAGGTAGAATCAGCAAAGTTAGCACATCCATTCATATGATAGGTTGCTAAAGGTTCTATGAGTTTCAGGGCAAAGCTACTAGGTCACGGGGTCACAAAGTGCACGCTGGAATACACATTTTTTGCCATACCTCTGGAATGTAAGATGACGGAATTGCCAGCTTTAGTACACGCCGTTATATTACTACAGTTTGTCATTGCTTTGAGTTTGAGCTCAACCAATCAACTATGTATGTCTGAGGTGTCAGTAAGTGCATTGTCATGGCAAAGCGCAAAGGCGTGAGTCGGCATCTCCCTCCAGTGCATTCTAGTTTGGAACTAATTTGACTGAACGCATCAAATTAATTTTGATATATTCATCATCTTACCTGTATGGAGTTACCTTGAAATTGTGATTCTGGGAACTCAGGGTTCAACGTGTTAAGGATCATGCATTATAATGTTTCATTCATGGAAATTGTAATATTATTTGTTAGCAATACGAACAGTCGTAGTAATATATCGATTTGTTGTTAAATTTCCGTAGCAAATGCAGATATACCAAAGAGAGTAGGCCTAAGCACAAGTCGACGCGTGTTGCCTTTACTATTAGGGAAATATCGTTTGCAGGCCTACTTTCTAGCTTGTCTTTGTGTGAGAGGTGGTTGGGTGTGGGTGGGGAGGTGGGGGGAGGGGTGGGGTATGTGTGTTGGGAGGGGTGGGGTGGGGGTGGTGATGAGGGTATGATGGCCTAATGCCTCAAAGTCATAACTTCGATTTTAGGGTGTGATCGTTTGCGGGTTATCTTGTGGGTGAGGCTGATGAAGAACGGCACTGATTAACAGGTCAAGTGTAGACTGTACGGTGGTGTCTTGCGCTCTAGCGGTATGCTACGGTAGTAAAGCAAGAAACCCACACATAGGCCTACGTAAGTCCGTGCGCATGATACGGTGTCCGCATGCGCAAACAAATAAAACATGTTTTGTATAGATGTCATTCCATATGTGGCTCATATCTGCTGACCATAATCCGTGCACGTGAATGCTACATGTCAACTTTACGCATAGGTAATTCCCTTATGTCAAGTTACGTCATTCTTTATTGTTTATGTTTCATACGGGTCGCGGTCAGGTTTTCTCGTGCTTGTGCGTGCGTGCGTGCGTGCGGGGGGGGGGGGGGGTTGTTGTTCAACACGCATCACGCAACACGCATCACGCTTACATTGGCGGATACGGACGACGTATCATGTACAAGTGGGCTCCCTGCTTAAAGGTGCACACTCACAGCAGAATGCTTGAAAATACAATTCTTAAAATTGTATACCCTTGCAGACTTAAATTGTGGGCCTACATGTAAAGAAACGAAATAAACCTTAGCATATGATGATTTAATCACGTATAAATTAATATAACTTTTTTAAGTTGTGAAACTGAATTAGAGACACCCTATTTCAAATTCACAGCTAATAAAATTATAATAATTTATACGGAATGAAATCATCATATGTTAAGCTTATTTCGTTTCATTACATCTAGGCACACGATTTAAGCCTCCAAAAGTCTACACTTTTTAACAAATTTATTTTCAGGCATTTTGGTGTGAATATGCGCCTTTAATCGTTTGAACAAAAAAGTTAAAAACAATACAAAAACAGAATAAACTTCTGGATTAAGTACTCTTGTTCGTTTCAGTATTTAGAAATGAGATTTAACAAGACTGTCCGTTTGTTGGTGTCTATTGCATTCATTCCGCAAATGGTAAGTATCTACGGCTCAACTACATACATACTCACCTGCTTGATTACCTAGTACATACATACCTAACTACCTACAACCACCCACCCCAACAAAAAAACAACAACAAAACAACACTCACCCACCCAACCACGCACGTACGTACGCACGCACACACAGACACAACATACATACCCCACCAATCCACCCAGCTACCTACCCAACCCACCCCATCACCACCCCACACCACTCTACCAGCGCAGTGATCTTTATAGCCTGGTTCCACGACTCGTGTATTGAGGAAGACTGAGCCAGGCAGGGGCTTCCGGGATCACTCTTCCCCAATTCGCGAAACAGGGAACCAGCCGGGTATGGTCATCAACCCATTCACCCCACATAGCACACTGCAGCATTCGTTAACGCTTTTAGTACCACGCCCCACTCTGCATGATTGTTCAACACTTTCAACCACATATTCGAAACTGTAACATTAGTTAACCCGTTAGCGCCACACGTGAGGCTATACTGAGCGCCACAATGGACCTTTCCAAATGTATCCATCGATCATATGACGTCATATGACGTCATAACCAACTAAGCGGCGTGTTGGCTGACGTAGTAATCGTAACGTCATGAATGATTGGAAATAGGCCGTCTTTAACGCTAAATAGCCAGACACGTTGTACGAATTGTATGTCCTTGCTATTTAATAAACATGCAGCCATAGGAAGTAACAACACCCAGTCGAATTAGTTACAAAATATTCAACAGCTTACCTGTATAGTTTTCTGTAAATTGATAGTCAGGGACCTCAGAGATCGATCGATCCCAACACGAACATGGTGTGGCTGCAGCTTAGCTAGAGATGGGTGGGTCATAGCTAAGGGAGGAGAGGTCTATTCGACAGCAACCTTCTTCAACCCTTTAATCCCTACACACCAGTCACTGCACGCGTCTTTAACACCTTCAGGCGCAACGCGTAGAAATGTAAGACATGGTCAGAATGTTAATTAGAATCAAGAGGTAAAGAATCTGGGCAAAAAGTCAAATCAGGTCAAACGATCAAATTATGATCACGGACTAACAGCAACTGGCACGGTAGCGGCATATGTCCAGTTTCTATTTGTGTTTCTTTGCAGTTATTCTACATGGCTGCAGTACTTTATACACCGGCTTTAGGACTCAGCCAAGGTAAGCTATAAGCTATAGCATAACAACAGCAACAAAACAAACGACATCAAAATAAACAAACAAACAAACAAACGAACAAACAACTAAACGAGCAAGCAAGCAAGCAAGCAAGCAAGCAAGCAAAAACAAACAATCAAATAAGCAAGCAAGCAAGCAAGCAAGCAAGCAAGCAAGCAAGCAAGCAAGCAAGCAAGCAAGCAAGCAAGCAAGCAAAAACAAACAATCAAATAAGCAAGCAAGCAAGCAAGCAAAAACAAACAATCAAATAAGCAAGCAAGCAAGCAGGCAGGCAGGCAGGCAGGCAGGCAGGCAGGCAGGCAGGCAGGCAGGCAGGCAGGCAGGCAGGCAGGCAGGCAGGCAGGCAGGCAGGCAGGCAGGCAAGCAGGCAAGCAGCTAAACAGGCAAATAAATAAATAAATAAATAAATAAATAAATAAATAAACAAACAAACAAACAAACAAACAAACAAACAAACAAACAAACAAACAAACAAACAAACAAACAAACAAGCAAAACAAACAAAACAAACAAACAAGCAAAACAAACAAGCAAAACAAACAAGCAAACACACAAACACACAAACACGCAAACAAACAAACAAATAAAAAAGACAAGCAAACAAACAAACAAGCAAACACACAAACAAGCAAACACACAAACAAACAAACAAACAAAAAAGACAAGCAAACAAACAAACAAGCAAACCAACCTAAAAAACAAAAAACCCAAATGACCAAAACAGACAATTACATAAAAATTAAACAGTCAATTAACAAGTTACCAACAACAACCACGACTACGACAACAACAACCACTACGACGACGACGACCACGATGACGACCACGACCACCGACCACTACGACGACGACGACGACGACGACGACGACGACGACGACGACGACGACAAAAAAACAACAACACACACATGGATACTATCTAAACACTATTTATGCACTAGTCATTTTAACCAATGTATATGAACTATATTATGTTTTAGTGACTGGTCTGCCCATTTGGGTGTCGGTTGTTGTTGGAGGACTTGTCTGCACATTTTATACGTCTGTTGTAAGTAGTGCACCATACTTTATCTGTAAATAACGAAAGCTGAAGGAAACATTGCCGATACAGTTCGATAATCTATATTTACCGGGTGTGTCATCACATGTATACTTAGATACAATCTGCTAATCAAAAGGTGGCACTGGCAAGTTATATACTTGGATCAGAATGAATTAGCTGAATTAGAAGGAAGCTCATTTACAATTCGATAAATATTCTGTATATATTTTACATATATATATCAAGAGAAGACTAATTCTTTAGAATTTACCACTGGAATGACTGGTTCTGTAACAGAGTCAGTAACTGCAGGGGTAAATTATAAAAAATGACCTTCTCTTGGCATCAAAATTGGCACTGACCTATGCCAGCAATTCGAGTTTTATCTACTATTAGCCCTTTCATCGTCAAGCCGGCCGAAACTGCATTTCTACTGGTCTTGATGAGTGGCCATTTGCAGAATAACAGCAAATTATTTTTGTAACAATAAGTACAAAAAATTAAATTTTCTTGAAACATCTTGATCATTAAAGGGTTAATTCACCATTCCAGATTATCCATTGATGATCTGACGTCATATGACGTCATACTCAGCTAAGGGGTTGTTTAGAATAACGTCATAATGATTACGTCATAAACGATTCTATATGATCCGTCTTTGACTCTCAATAGTCCGACACGTTGTACGAATTGTATATCGCTACTATTTAACAAACATGCTGTTGAATATTTTGAAACTAATTTGAGTGGGCAGCCATAGGCAGCAACAGCACGCAGTCAAATTAGTTTCAAAATATTCAACAGCTTACCTGAACAGTTTTCTGGAAATTGATGGCCAGGAAGTTCAGAAATGGAAGGGCATAGCTAAAACTGGAAAGGCCCAGTGTTGTGAGCGTCATTTTGAGCGCATCGAGGTGCTCTTGACGCAAGTGGCGTTAAAAATTCTAAAGTATCGATTCTAAACTATTGATTTATTATTTGAAACGCTCGACAAGTTTAGTAAGCCTATAATGTTTTTGTTGGCAATCGATTTAATCTCATAACAATTGAAAAACATGCTGAATACAGCCAATAGCAATACTGTATCAATGACTTGCTTGCTCACGTAGGCCTATGTTATTTTGCCATAGATATGTGCAATATGCGGAGTTGGTGATTTAAAGGCTATAACGCTGTAGAACCAGCTATTGATAAATAGGGGACGACAATAGCATCTATTTAAGAATTTTGAAAATGACAGTTCAGTAAATACAGAGTCAACGAATAAAAAAAAGCTTAGGGCATACTGAAAGGCGATACAATAAGTGTATAGCACGCGTAGATGATAGTGGACGAAACTCATGCGGTTGTTTAATGTTGCCTTTGATTGTGCCCCCGTCCGAGAATCATGGCCAATGGACCTTTCCAGTTTTAGCTATGCTCCGCCCATCTCTATCTAAGCTCCACCCATAAATCGTCTGTTTTAGGATCGATCGATCTCTGACCTCCCTGACTATTAATTTCCCGAAAAATATACGGGTAAGCTGTTAAATATTTTGAAACTAATTTGACTGGACACTGTTGCTGGCAGCAACAGCGTCCAGTCAAATTAGTTTCAAAATATTCATTAGAATATTTATTAAATGGTAAAGACATACACTTCGTACACCGTGTCGGACTATTAAGCGTTAAAGACGGACTATATCGAGTCATTCATAACATCATGATTATGACGCCATCTTACACATCACATAGTTGATTATGACGTCATATGACGTCACGTGATGGATGGACAAACTTGGACAGGTATATTGGCAAAATAATTCCCATACACTAAAACAAAAGCGGGATTAGTGGCAGTTCTAACTATAGACGCATCACACTGCTGAGCTGCCGTGCCAAAATATTCACATCAATTATAAATAATAAACTTCAGATTTATGAAAACGGTGAATGATTTTATCTCTGATTCTCAAGCTAGCCTGAGATTAGGAAAATCAACAATGGGCCATATTTTCCCACTGTAATAAATAAGGTTATGTTGGTTTTTTTTACAAAGGAGGACGGTTTTGCTGTTACATTGATTTAAAGCCTGCTTTCAATACCATCTGGCATCATTCTCTATGGATTAGGCTCCCAAAATCAATATATCAGAAAAATGGTTTAACACTTTGAACCGGAAAGGCTAAAACACCCAAATCCTTGACAATTTTATGAATAATCTGTTGAGTGTTTTGAAACTAAATTGACCGGGAGCTGTTGAAGCAGCAACAGATTCAGTTTCAAAATGCTCAACAGCTTACCTGCGTGATCGTGTTAGAATAAAGATTCTGGGATGTCAGGGTTCAAAGCGTTAAGGTCATTTACGGTTTTACCAATCAATAAAATCAATAATCTCTCATAACAAAATGGAATCAGAATATTTCTGGTGCAAGACTATTGTGCGTCAAGGTGAAAATCTCTAGTTTCCATGTTCTTAAACGACTTCGAATAACATCTGCAAGTTCGCGGGATAACTGGCCTAACATTTCTAAGTGAACTCGCCTTTGAAGGACCCTGACCTATAACTATACGCTTTGTCCATTTATAGATATATAGATAGATAGATTTATTCACACAATAGGCCATTTGACCCTTGAGTGCAAATGGTTACACATAACGTGATATGGCGGACAAATCAACTAAGTGCATTACAATTGCAAGAACATATTCAGTCTCATATTTTATATGTTATTAAATCAGTAATGTTCGCAGGCTAATTTGATTCATATACATCTGGATCACCGCGCAAGCCGCGGATCCATCAATGAACCATGGGTCGATTTCCTTAGCAGACAAAGGGACACCTAGGTATTTGGGGCTACATTATCAAATGCTCAGGTGTGCTGTCCGCGGAAATCGACCGTAGTCCATCAACAGACCGAGGGTGGTCACACGATAGCCCGGTTTGCAACTAAGATACTGATAAACGAAAACAACGTCATCACACACACGCGCACGCACGCAAGCGCGCACGCGCGCACATACACACGCGCACCCATACACAAACGCACGCACGCACGATCGCACACACATACACACACACTCTCTCCCCCACCTCTCTCTCTCTCTCTCTCTATCTCTCTCTCTCTCTCTCTCTCTCTCTCTCTCTCCGTCTCTCCTTCGTTTCCTTCTCTCTTTCTCACCCACACTCAGACAGAAGTATAATGCCATTTCCAATATCACCACCATTCGTTTCCAAATATGTTAAGTCGAAAGGGAAACGAAGAGTGGGATCCGGTCTAAGTATATAAACCACTCAAGGTCAACACTCCACGCTTTCGAAATAGCGGGCCGAAAGAAAAGCGAGGTGTGAGACCAGGATGCACGCGCTCACACAATCACTTTCGCGCGCACACCTTCACAAAGTCATGCCTATAAATTAAAAAAATTGAGTTTTGACACGTTGATTCGTTTCTTTCACATCGAAAGAGGACCACTCTGACACTCCATCACTGGAACCACTGGATTGGTTATCGAGCCAGTCCTTCCAGTAATAAACCATCAGAATAGTACCGCATTCTCCAACGTGACGGGGTTTGACTGACTCCTTCATGTAATGGCATTAGTTTAGCATTTATTTTAATAAATAATTTTCTTGGTTCCTCTTATCCACTTACTAATGCTCATGTCCATATACGCTCACGCGTTCTCGTGGTCATCCACATACACGCGCACGCACGCGCACGCACGCGCACGCACGTACGCACACACGCATGCACACACGCACGCACGTACGTACGTACGTACGTACGTACGTACGCACGCACGTACGCACTCGCGCACATGCGCACCCACACACGCACGCACGCACGCACGCACTCACGCACGCACGCACGCACGCACGCACGCACGCACGCACGCACGCACGCACGCACGCACGCACGCACGCACGCACGCACGCACGCACGCACGCACGCACGCACGCACGCACGCAACAAAGACACACTCACGCACGCACGCTTACATGCATATCCACTTCCCATACAAACAGACGCACATCCACACACCAATACACCCGTATACACACACAATCGTACCGAACTGTTGAAAATTGAAAACTCTAATGTATAACTTTTACAATGGATGCGAAATAGCCACTGGTTTAGTAAAGATTTGTATATTGAGAGCTGAAATCGTGCCTGTGATGAGAAAATGCAATCTGTTAAAAGTAAGAATTATCCTCCCAAATTGGCATAGAAGAAAATGCGATGGCTTATAGTGGAGAAAACGCAATTACGTGCGTTCGTCACGTAATAGAAAAGCATTGTAAGCAAAAGCCGCTAACTTGTTTAAACTACTTTCGCTGGTACACATCAATAATTCTGATGCTTTGTGAACGTTCGGTCGTTTCCAATAATATGGTTTTATGTATTTCCTGCGTAAATCATTATAGACAGGACATAAAATTAAAAAATGATATTCATCCTAGCTCTACATCATCACAAAAAGGGCATGTTCGCTCAGCACGTGGTATTGGTATTGGTTTGTGCCATCTGCCTAATTCAATATTTAGTCTATGAGACCCCGTTCTTAGTCTACATAATGAATCACGGTGCTTTTTCGTTTTTACTTTATTTCAATAGCATTTATATGTTAGATCAGTTGAAATGTGGTTGTAGAGCTATGTTTTATTGCTGGCTTCCAATTGCCCCCTCCACTCCTGATAAAAAAATGTCACTTATTCTCTGCTTGTATTTGGGGATAAACTGATCTTTACTTACTATTGTTCTCTGTGACTCCCATACATCCCCAAACCCATTGGTACAGAGCTTATCTCTTAACGATTTGACCCAATTCTTACAATTTTTATCCCTATGCGTCTTGATATAACGTATTATATACATGTTTAGCAATTCTATTTGGTTTAATATCTAATATTTTGAACCAATATTTTATCAACTTGATTTC